>JAOCPS010000021.1:316422-331352 GCA_025505425.1 Graphium colonna | reverse complement strand
TGGCGCGTGGCGTGTACGATATTCCGCACGATAGAGACGTTGAGCAGTCACTATTGAATCACCATTACGATAATACGCTCGTACGCAAAATGCGCGATGTGTCCCCGAGTACTGTTCCATCGTGACTAAAACTCCACAAAATGGCGGACGCCACGAACCCCTCTCCGCACCCTTTAGACGCCCCGCTTTGAATATGGCGCGTAAACAAATACCCGATACCCTTTCTGGACACCTTGTATAAATAATATTCATTCCTCACCGTTTTATGTTTATTAATTAAATTTTTCTCTTTAGTCAGCAATGTTGCCAATAAAGTCTATATATGTTTTGGTAACAAAATAAAGGTAGAAAAAAATGTTTTTTGCAGTAAATTGTCCTACCTGTATTTAACTTAAACTCATTTTTTGCAGTTGCTACGCCCTTGACTTCGGTGTCGCGGGCCATGAGTTTGATTCTATCTCAAAATATTTGTATGGCCATCAGATAATTGTTTCGCATCTGAGTTTTTATGTATATGGAATCCATGTATGAAAATTGTCATTGCAACACAAGCAAGCACAGCTTACAAAAATGGCAGCACAATAAAAATAAAAAACAAAACAAAACATTTATTTATAAAAATCTAATTCTAAATCTTTTATTATTAAAAACTTTACTTCTAAAAATAATTTCTCAAAAAAATTGAAAAATAATTAAAATTGTGGAGAGTTGTTTACGAAAACAATGAAATCATAACCTAGAGCAGGGATCCCGAAACTATTCTGGACAAGTAACCCCTTTTCTAAAATGAACGGTAACCTCAGATTCCTATGGCCAAATTACCTACTTTTAAGATCAACCCCCTTATTCGTAATGGTCCGCTAACTTAAAACAGCTGCTACAGAGTGTTATTTTTTATTCTGACTTGGGTCAATAGAAGAAGATAGAGTGAGAATTAGCAATGCTTTAAGTTAGCAAACTATTATGAATAAGGCGGCCTATATTTAGTTTTTTCCTATTGATACAAAATACCTAGTTACTAAGATAGCAATTGGAAAACTTTGCACTTGATTAAGTGAGTTTAGTTGACTTAATTTTCTCATCAATATTTAACTTAATAATAAGACGTAAAATTCAGTAAATATCAAGTTTAATTTATAATGATTATTACAAATTAAGTACCTAAAGAACCTTAATTAGATATCAAATTACATTTAAAAAAATATTAATTCGCAAAGAGCAAATAAAACATTCAATGTTTTGGATAAACCTGGCGACTATCTACCAATCTAGCTACATCCAGTTCAATATTGCTGAGTTGCAGCCTTAAATCTCCACGTTCGTTGATTTTCAAACGATTTCTTTGATTCGTCAAATTGTTTGTTACCACACTAAAGCTTTTTTTAACTAGGTATGATGATGGAAAAGCGATAAGTTATTTTTCAACAATATTCCACAATGTGGGATACTGTGTTTCAATGTTGAGTTGCAATCACAGCTTTTGATAGCCTTAGTTGAACTTCTGCTTAAGCTTTTCGTCTGTGCTGATGGTAATCAAATCTTTTTGCATTATCACATTGGCCTCTTTTATGGCTGTGGTATTTGTACGGATTTATTATCCTTTTAGGAATTTGTAAATTTTAAATATCCTCAAACCTCTCCGTAAAATCCTTGTGTAATGCGTCGAAGTGAGTGAGATGTAATAAAATTTCATCATATTAAAGCATTTCTAGTAATTTTGAAAAATGCGGAAAATGCGATTATTCTTTTCTGCCCGAATTTTGTTTATAAAGGGTTAGCTTACACACGAAGGCCAGTATTATTGATTTTATTTTAATCAAGTTAAGATCGTCACCCTGCAGTTGCCAATTAACTTTGTTGAAAATTTCAACAGAACAGAACAGATCTCAAATAAGGCTGAGAATCTTTCTAATCAGGAGCCTCTTGATAGCCAGTGTGCAGAAGTTATCGAGTAAAGACTTTATCTTTTTCCTCACATAGCAGAGCAAATAACCGAGAGTTAAAAGAATTGCTTCGATTCTTGTTGATAGCATTTATTACATATTGTAAAGACTTATGCAATCTAGGACTCAGCTTTTCGCTACTTAATGCTTCCTGTGAATCATGCTGTGAAAAACTAGTACATCAGGCAGTTGTCGCTTTAAGTGAGCTATAAAACCACGATGACGACCAAGCATAAACGGTGCACCACCAGTCGCAACATAAAGAGTTTTCTTCAATGGAAAAGCTTTGTCAGTTAAAAAATATTCCACGGCCTGAAAAATCGATTCTCCTCTAGTATCAGTCTCTAAATATGTAGCAAAAAGCAGTTCTATGCACATATTTTCATCATTTATAAATCGAATATATCCTAACAACAGAGCTTCATTACCGGGTAACGTAGACTCGTCCAACTGGAGAGAGAATCTGTTGGTCTGTAAAAACTTGCATAAAATGTTATCCACATCGCATCCCATCTCGTCTCTGCGTCTCTGAACAGTGTTATTGCTCAAAGGTATTCTCTTTAAAATAGCGGGTTTTTGCAATACATTGTTAAGGACCTCCGCAATGGCTGGTAAGATAAGCTGCTCTCCAAGTTGTGTAGGGTTTCCCTGACTTCGGTATTAGTAAAGATATATTATAGGACGCTCGTAAACAATCGTCGTCTTTAATAGATGATGACGCAAATATCTTTAATAGATCTCATGGACGGCCTCTTGTTTTGTTTTTCTTTAAGTGCTTGAAAAAATGACAATGGCTTACTTTTTGTGTCAGCATGTTGTCTTGATAAATGGTCATCCATTTTTGAAGGCTTCATGGCATCGTTACTTAATACTGTTTCACGTATGAGACACATCGGTAAGTGTTAATTTGATGGAGATGCAATGAATCCCAACTTCAAGTAGTCCAAAACTATATTGTCTGCATTTTTTTCGTGTCAGTCATTATAAACTCTAAGTGATTTTGCAAATAAGAAATTACCTAAATAAAAAACAATAATAAACTGGTAAAATTGCACACTATCTTATTTTTATCACATCCAGGTAACGGATTCTTGTAAGGTATTATTTACTTGCTCATTGATAAACTTGGATACCTATATTAGATAAGTAACTATAGTAGGTAATTAGGTACAGAAAATTCATATTTGGTACGTAGATACCTATAAGCATAAGAATGAAAACCAAAGCAAACTGAACACTTTAAAGCAAGGTTACTAAGGAAATTTTACTAGCAAGTTAATTTTACACATACTTTTATACCTACCTATTTAAAATATGTTGTATGTTGTGTTTACCTATTTGTCAGTCACTTTACTTCACTTATCTTTCAAGCTCCAGCGAATTTCAAAACGCAAATAAAGTTTCAACCTAAGAGCAAGCTCGTTTAATAGTAAAATATCAGGAACATGTTTGGACTTGATCATGAATTAGTTCGTGTTAAATCGCGTAAGCGTCAAATAGAGAGCAAGTCAAAACGCGGCTGAAAGATGTACGCTCGAACTCATTATCTTGCACAAACTTGTCAACACAGACTTGCCGAGTTTTTCATCTTGTAAGAACTTGAGACTTTACATCACTGGAATAATGCTATTTCCTACAAAATATTAATTATTCTTAGTACACATTTCACAACATAAACAATGAAGTACCTAATACTTCAACTAATTTAATAGGTGTCGATTTTTATACCTCGTCGACCCTCAAAATCAGTTTTCGTTTATGTCGACCCCTAGGAAACCGATAACCGACCACTATGGGAATCCATGACCTAAAATGTTATAATGAGCCATTCTTAAAGCTAACATAAATTAGTCTTAGTACTTCAGTACGAAGATAGTGATGATATTTGCTTGTATGAAACGGGACTGAGATAAAATCATAACGATGAAAAATTAAAGCTAACATGATTATTGTCACAAAAAATTACAAAAACTGACTTCATTCGTCTTAAATCTCAAACTTTTGAGACATATATTATCTGTTATTTTGATTTTAAATACAAACCACAAAATCATTTTTATATTTTGAGGAAGGTTAGAAATATCGAATTAAAGACGTGTATACATAACAACGTCTGTCGGGTACGCTAGTAAGATGTAAATATTGAAGACATTACTTCAACCAAATGTCAACTAAGTCGATCAAAAAATTTGAAGAAAATTAGCTATTACTCATGGATTCGGAGGCTCATGGTTTTCAATTTTTGTTACAAAATTCACAAAATAAGAAAGTGGTACGTTTGTTTTCATCATTGTATATAAAAACGCCTAATTAATTTTAAAACATATTGAGATCATAAAAAACACAAATATATATTTATACATAATAGAAGTTTATTTTTACCGATTTCAAACGACTTAAAGTGTACTTTCTAAACATATCTTCTGCATTATTTTGATTTTTAAAACAAACTATTAATCCGATTTTATTTTAAATTGTAGGATAATTCCGGAAGGTTATCTTTTTAGGCAAAAAATATCTTTATTTACTCCTGATTTCTTATCCCGCTCTAGGTAGCTCATGAACTACCTCTACACCAAAGGAGTTACAAGAACGATGCTGACCTTAAAAGATGGATTAGCCTCTTTTTCTTCGGCAGTTTATTTCACAAATGTGTCGTACGTAGCATAAAATGACGATGAAAACGCACACACGTGATGAACTGCCAACCATCAATGTGGTATCAATGGTACTCTTTATTTGTCGCGTTGTACGGTGTACAGACCCAGCAGCAGGTATTATTCCGTATAGTTCCTTTGAACATTTTCCGTGGTATATGGGATAAAGAATGATAAGAGAGGCAATCTCTCGTCGCAAGGCAAGAAAATCATGCCAATCGAAAATAACTGAGTTATCGACTTTTTACTGGCGTTTATAGGTCAATAAAAAGTCGACAACCCATGATAAATCATACTGTATATGTGGTGGTGTAAAATCCCACATGCTAAATGTTGAACGAGCTCAAACAGCATTTATTTGAGTAATCTGCTTCATATCCTTTCTATTCCCAGCACTAGAATTTTAGAGCTTTTATCAAGTCTTGACTGTCCGCCGACTTATTATTCTGTGCGCAGTACTAAAACAACATGCGATAACTCCCTGTTAAATAAATATACAGAGGCCTAATTGTTGTGTAGCTGACTAATCTCTCTTTAATACGTCTTATAATCACATTTTTTATTTCTTTGGTCCGTTGCTGTACAATAAACTTAATAAAAATATCTCATTGAGCGCATAAATTATTTGATTTGTAGGAATGTTGTAAATAGTTGGGTGCTTAAATTAAATTATGACGAAGCAGAAATTATTTTAATTGTAATGAAATAGTAATCTGACAAAAATGCAGCTTTATAATGCATAACTCATGTTAATTATTCGTAAAACATGGAATAACGATCTTGGAAATATGACTCGTACTTGAATGTATTTAAAAACGTAATTGATACATGTAAGGATTTTTTTTCTATAATAAAGAACACGTTTGAAATTAATTACAAAGTACAAATTTATCACATGATTCTACTTCTTTTAACAATATTTTAGCAGAGCTTCTATGTTCTCAACTATTTCACAAATCTTATTTACAATACATAATACATTGACTGTTTATGCTGTCCTGTCAATAGAGGTGTTAAGAAGCATAATGAAAAGATTTTCTGTCATTAATAAAAACGAAACTCGTCGACGACGCAATTCTTTTCGATACATTGGATTCTTTGCTGTTTTAAAGTGACGTTGCACCTCTTTGCATACTTTATTGCATTTAACAAAGGGATTTATTTACGAGTAGAAATAATTATTAAACAAGTGAAAGGAATAAAGTAGTAGTAGGAAACAGTGTATTTAGTAAAATATCTTGTAATAAGTGTCAAAATATGTGAGATCACATATATAACAATATTTATTTAAATCTTTTAAATACTCTTTATCGATTTCCGTCATTTACTTTTAACTATAAAATATTGAAAAATAATTTTATATTTTTACTATAATAAAAATAAGCAGAGCTCGCTTTGGCCGTCTTTTTCTATACATATCGAGATTTTTCTTTATCAGATATTAAAAAAATAATTTACATTACACAAATTAGCTGTGCTTTCTTTCAAGTTGGACCGAACTGCACACAGTTTGCAAAAAATTATTAAAATCGGTTCAGCACTTTAGTAGTTTATCGCATACAAACAAAGAGATACGATTTATTATATATTAAGAATAATTTTAAAAAGGTAACTCGGATGCATTTAATTTAATATAAAATAATGTAGGTATGTTAATAAAATAATCATTATTTACGTAGACTTTTAGGTGGTGGAACATAAAATTATTAATGCAGCTCTTTAATATGCGACAGATTCCCTCTGTTCTCCTATTATCTAATTTAAATGACTTGGAACAGATTCCAAATAATTAAATGTCACAAGTTTATTCTGCTCAATAAAAGCAGAGGTCTGTTTAGTAAAACACTTGGCTGAGTTTAAAAAAATATAGTTATATAGCATATAAGCTAATTGTTTTATATTAAATTTTGATAGCTTGAAGCTATCATATGTCAAATTACATGTCCTATAATTAATAAAATTATTAAAGTAAATTAATAAAATTTTCTGTTTATTATTATGTACACAGTTTAGTGATTTATCATGATTATTACATAGCATGTATAGAGTACTATTCATTTTATATGTATATTATTTTTTGGCAATAATCTTATATAGGCAAATGTGAACAAAATTTTGGAAAACCTTCTTTATATATGACAATATCCGTGATGAAAAATAAAAAAAAAATTGGTTTTATTCATTAATAGATGATAAACATGCTTGGACTTGAGTTGCTTTAACCCACAGGCTATTTCTGAAAACTTTATAAGTGCAGAGTGTATATGAAATAATGTGACTACTGTCGACTTTTAATGATAAATTTTATAGTTTCAATGCATTGTGGCATTGGTTAACATATCTCTTTAGTCAAAGTCAAAATCTACAGCTGATTCGGCAACTAGGCTTTTCCGGAAAATAATCCGCTTGATGCTCCACAACATTTGCCTTTTCTCTTTTTCACGTGTATACCGCAAATAATGTATATTGCTTTGTCTCAAAAGTATATACAGGTTTACATTAGGATTTTCCAGAAAGTTTTCCTTACTAATATTATATTTAAAGTTTAGCCTTTAACATTTTTAGCATGTTAAAAAAAATGTGAGAAACAAAAATTAAAAGATGAATTTTAGATGTCGATTTACTTTTTAGCTATTTGGATTGGTGGTCTTCTGAGAGAAAAACGAATGCTATCGTATTACAACTTATTCAAAATTCGAGCTACGAAAATTCAAGTTAAAATTAAGAAAGTTCCTAGCACATCCAGAACACCGTATTTCGGCTCTTTAGTATTTTTACCAACTCAATTAGAAATTAAATGGATAAAAGGGTAAAAAAGCGACAAACACAAAGCACTTTTAAATCAAAGAAAGGATTTAATTCCGATTCAATTCACCAATAACAAGCTTGAATCGGCTTAATGAATAATCGAATGTGTTTCAACTTGCGTTTCATTTGCCAATTTTATTAAAAAAAAACATTTCACAAAAATTATTATAGATAATTTTTGTGAAATGTTTTATTCTTTGTTCTTTGAAAAATTATACGGAACAATACATTCAGTTGTCTTAATATTTATTTCAATATGGTAAACGACATGAATTACAGTTTCACCTACGGAAAAAAGATAATTAATGTTGTAGAAGTTTATATGAAGAAAATATATAACCATATATACTCCCAGAGCAATCGACGAGCAGTCAGATCCTCTATGTTTCTCAAGCAATAAGTATTTTTTTATACACTTAGAAATTATTTTCCAAAACCTGCATTTTATAAGCACATTATCTTTCATCACACTTATCTTTTGTCGCCAATTTCTACTTTTTTTCTACTTGAGTTGTGTTTTTTAAGGAAAGACAAACGAGCAGATTAGTTCACCTGATGTAAAGCGATTCTGTCGCCCATAAACACACACAACATCCGGCGAATTGCGAGTGCGTTGCCAACCTGGCAAATTTGATAGCATAGGTTTATTGGATAGGATGGGGTCGTGATTAAGGATTTGCAGACATAAGGAGTGGAAAAGAAAATCCAGCCACCCGGCGGACAAAATCATGCATATTTTTATTAAGTAAGGGACGGTGGTACTTCCCCGATCTAGAAAGGCCGTAGATTTACAGCAAAAGCTGTGAAAAGATGCTCCACCACCTAAACTTGTGTAATGGTATAGGACCCTGTAATTACAAAGTAGACGTTTGCTAGCTTATCTCTTCTTTTTAAATAGTGATGTATCTCATTTATCATAAAACAGTTTATAATAATAAAATTGTATAATCAATGCTAAAAAAATATTTATATTATATAGAGATGCCTAAATGAACTTATATATTACCTGTGCTGCTATTATTTCATTATTTCTATTCTCTTGGCAGACTCCATGAACATTTTCTTTTGTTTTAATTGTGACTTTTTAGAGTATTCCTTTTTATTATTCTACAAAATCATGTTAAGCAGTATGAAAATCATCATCCCTTTTGTAGTGAAGGTAGAACTAAATATTTTTTTTAATTGTATTTTAAATTATTTGGGAATAAGTAACAGTTCCATAAAGCTTATTAATGTGACATAGATAATTTTATACAATAAAAACAAAACGCCATTTTGCTTTTTTGAAAAAAAATCTACTTTACCATGTTCTAAGATTAAACGAAATAATATTATGAATACATTAAAAAACATTTCGTTCTCAATCAGCGAGCATTAAATCTATTTTGACTAGGGTACTGTAATCTCATTTAAGTCAGGCAACATAAAATAACCTATTCGACCCTTATAAAATACACATGTCACTACCTTTAAGAGATAAATGACAGACGATATGAATTTTAATTGAATTTCTTGATTTGGCGGGGTTTAGGACTGTATTCCCAGATTCCTTATATTATTATTGTAAGTGATACCTGCAAAAAAAATTGTATATATCAATATTTTAACAATTTTCTGCTACAGTTATGGCAGCCAATCTACTCCGCGATCAGCCAACGACGCTGGAGCGTACGCGAAAACACAGGTGCTCTCTTTGTTGCTTTACTATCATAGCCCGATGGGACGGATATTGGACTCGACTGGAGAGGGATCAGGCGCAGGACCAACGTTGGACATGCCAATCCCATGCATGGATCACCTTTCTATCAGGAAATCGAATGATCAATCCACATTGCCTTAATCCAACCAAGATACAACAACACAAAGTTATTATTCCTCCGCGGGATTAGAACCCACGACCTCTAGTTTACAAACCGCTAGGCTACGGATGTGGTAATTTTTTAATTATCCGATTAAAGAGTTCGTAAGCGGTTATAAAAATGGGGGAGAAAAAATTGCTCAATTATTATTTGATATGGTTTGTATTTATTTTTTTCTATTATTTAATAAATGGTAAACAAAAAATATCTGAACTGATTTACTTAACCGATAACAGCAAACTCTATAAATAATATTTATATAATATACATTTATTGCAAATGACTTTCATGATTTTATATTGAATGCTTATTTACGTAATTAAGTGAAGCAAATAATCTATAATATTATCAAATACTCTAGTTATATTTTTTTAATTGCACTTTTTAATGACAAGAAGTATCGCGGCAAAACCACTAATGAAATATGAAACAAGAACTACAATGCAATCAAATATATTTAAATTCAATGGCCGCAGCGGATATTTTCCCTATAATATTTTAAATTCTAATATCTTTATTTCCACTATTTTTCATTTCAGAAGATTGAAATTATTTAAAATATCTTTTTTGTAATAAATTAACTGTTCGTCGATCGTAGGCGTTTACAATTTTTCTCGGGTAAATTAAAATATAACTGTTTTATATAATTGATATTTGAAGTTTCTTTTTGAAACAATCTAATATTTCAGCTTTACGCTTAAGGACTTTAATCTATTCTAAACATAAAAAAATATTTTATTGTTTTTTTTTTACAAAATGAGAAGTGTCCATCGGTTCATAAAAACACTGTAATACTCTTTAATATTTTTTTTTTATAAAAAGGAAGATATTACATTATACCGAATGCGAATCAATCTGGCAAATTAGATAAAATAGGTTTAATGGACAGGGTGGGTTCGGGATTTGTGATTTGAAGAGGAAAGGTGTGGGAAAAGAGAATGGTAGACAAGACCAACCACCATCCCCAAAAGTCATGCATATGTGTCATACTTTATTTTATGCACACTTTATAAGGGGCGGTGGTACCTCCCCGGGCAATCGCAGCTGTAGAAGTGGCCCTCCGTTATTTTTTCTTTATTATTAAAAAGATTTTTAAATGTTGACACAGCCTGCTAATGAAGCGCATAAAAATAATTAGGAAATTGATTAAAACTTTTTAGTCTTGCTGAGTTTGTTGTACCGATTCTTATCATGTCAGTCGTATTACATATTTTTTTTACTGTACCGGTGATAGTATATTATGACACTCAATAAGCAAGTGTTATCTTTTTATATTTAATTATTTGAACATTGACGTTAAATGGTAACGTTAAGTGATATTCCAATAATGAGCTCTAGTAGACTGGCTGTCTTTTCATTCTTTGAACGATTAGGTGTTCAGATTACAGAAGGATGAAATTGGAAGCGGAAGATAAGACTTCACAAGTTTATTTCCGCAGAAAATTACATAAACCGACTTCAAAAGCATTTTAAGTTTACTTTTGAAACATGTCTTCTCAGTTGTTTTGATTTTATAAAAAAACTACTAATCCGACTTTTATAAAAAAAATTGTAGGGCCATTGTGAAACTGTACTTTATCAGATAAAATAACATTTTATCAAATCAATTTGTACGTTGCGGAGATATATGCGAACATTCTAGCCCAGTTGGGTAAGAATTTAACCTGGAATTAATTATAGTCAGAAATTTTTTTGCGCTAGTGTTTAGGGGGGGGTGGTCATAAACAGTATAAATACAAAAACCCGACCAAATCCCGCCGGTTCCTTAGCCGCCATATTGGTTTCAAGGTCTACTTTTTATTTTCCGCCAGATCTTTGTCCTTAAAAGTATTTATATCTGCAATCCCAATTATTTCTGCAATTCTAAGGAAACGAGCAGGGTTTTTTTTAAATATCAATTATTACAACAAGCAAACTTCGTTTTTTTAAAAGCTATTGCAGGAACTGTCCTATTGACTCTTTTAACTGATGGTATCCATATCAATAGTTTCTTTATTTGTACTGTCCTCACTTTAACATCCATGCCAGATATTTTTTCAGTAGAGTTCTCGATGATATCATCTTCTTTATTATCATCGAGTAACTCCGGTTGTTCGACAACATTTTCACAAGACTAACTATACAGTTTTGACAATAACAACAATTTAAGCCCACTTTTCGAAATCCGCACATTCTTTCACAATTACCCTTGCTAGAAATAATTTTTAATAATGATTAAGCTGTGGGTTGTGCCGTAGTTGTCGGCTCTAAACCATGAGCAGTTTTCTTCGAACCCCATTCTGTCGCATCGATTTTATATTGGAAAGACATCTGTATTTGTAAATATGTTGTTTAGCTGTTGTTGATGTATAATAGCATCTGCCCACCCAGTCGCTTCGGTCCAGGTTTGACTTGTTTTTTACTGTTGTTTCCATAAATATTGATTGTACGAAATTATAAGGTCCAAAGTTACAGAGAATCAAATTTGCAACAATTGCGGCTATTATGATTTTTGTAAAAAAATTAAAAATAAAGGAGATGTGGCTAAAAAAGGTTTGACCTTGAAATCAATTTTGCGGCTAACGCACCCGTCGAATTTGGTCGACTTTTTGGATTTAAGCTATTTATGAACATCCCTAAATATTGGCAAAAATATCTCTGAATAAAGTTAATTCCAGGTAACGTCTATTTTTGAGGTAACGTTTATGGGAAAGAAACTATCTAAAAAGAATGCTCTATTATATATTTCTAATTTGGTTATTTTAAATTACAAGAAAAACTACCTATCCAATTTTCAGAAAATATTATGGAACATTTCTGGAACAATACCCTATAGTTTTTTTTCTGAGACTTACGCGAATATTAGACATGTTTAAATTAAACAACTTTATGGATTTTATCGCGGTTTCCCACCCGTGACCATGAACGTTGTAAACGATTCCAAACGTCGGGTGATAAAATTTAAAATTACACCGTGATAAAATATGTAAATTTGTTCAATTTAAAAGATCGATTTAAAAAAAAAAAATTATAAAATCGATTCATTAAAGATGTGGAGATAGCGCGAACGTACATAAAAAAAGAAACATAAAAATTCAAATTGAGAAGTTTCGCCATTTTTAAGTCGGTTAAAAAGAATGGAACCGGGAATCTTTTACCACATATTACAATCCACAGATATAAATGAAATATTTTACAGTAGTTTTGTTTATATTACCGATTTATATAAGTTTGATCAATTCCTAAAAAAGATTGGCCAGTTTTAACATCAAAAGAAGAAAAATTATTTAATTAAATATTTTCACAACTTTATTGCTGTAGTATTATTACTATTAGAATGATTTTCTTCTTAAATTCTTTTAAATTTCACACGGATGGACATGTACATATATGTCTAATTACTCTCCCCTAATTACAGTTATGTCATCTAAAACGTGAGGTAATCAGTTAGATCCTTTTAACAATGTTGTGTAAAATATATTTATTATTATAAAGTGAATTATATGTTTCATTTAACACAGTATATAGGGTGACTGGTAAGTCACTTTAAATACTCGAGTGTGTTCTTTCTTTATTCCTTATTGTACACAAACATAATACATAGAAACATATAGAAAATTTAAAATAAACGTACAAAGGTGAGATTAATGATATATGTGAGAATCACATTTGGGGGAGGCTTATGTCCTGCAGTGGACGTCTTTCGGCTAAATGGATGGATGGATGGATGGTGAGAATCACATATAAAAAATTTAAATAACGTTAACCCTAAAAGGCCGCATACGGAACATCGATTTTTACAAGCATAAAAATATTGGTTGCGACAATTCTCGACGTCTTGATTGAAGCTTGGGATATATAGCAATGTCACAATAACAAGTTTATTTACACAGAAAATTACAAAAACCTATTTCAAAGATCTTAAAAGTGTACTTGCAAAACATATCTTCAGCGTTATTTTGCTTTTAAAAACAAGCTACTGATCCAATTTTTATAAAAAAGTTATGGGACTATTATGGAAGTACATACTCTATAGTGCTGCATGACGCAGGGGACAGGCAGAGATGGAAAAAGATCATACAAGCCAGACTTTTAGGAAGTGGTGGTCACGACCCTCAGATACGAGGAATGCGAATTGAGGAGGAGGATACTCTATGAGGAAAAAATATATTGTTTACATCAGTTCATAAGTGGCTGAGATTAAGGAAAACATTCCTACATTTTTTTATCAAAATTTATATTAAAATTATATTTTCATTAAAATTATAGATGACCATTAAGGAAGAATATCCCAGACAAAAATAATTTTTAAATCGGTTCATAAATGGCAGAGATCCGCACGAATATAAAGAAAATTATTGTTTTTAATTTTATTTAAAAAATAAACTACTTTACTAATTCCAATATAAATAAACTACTTTGCTATTTCGGAAGAATAGCCTATGAGTTAAAATAAGAATTACTAAATTATTTATATAAGACACTATTTATAAAACAATTTAATTTCACTAGTTTATGACTAAAAAAATAGTTGAGGCTCAGTATACCAGTGGCTCAGGGATGTAATGAAAAGTTGATTTTCCAGTAAAATATTGCTCTTTTTTTAACCATCGCCCATGGACTCACACAACAGCTGACGAGTTGCAAGAGCGATACCGACTTTTTAAGTAGGAGTAGAATCTATTATTGAGGGTCCATTAGAGGAATCGAACTAAAAATACCTTTGGCGATGTGGATTCTAAACAGGTGTCGTACGTGGCAATAAATGGTGGTAAAATTGCACAATGTTAGACAGTAAATCATCGAGGTTGTAGCAGTATTTGGTGGTCTGTCGCAATTTACGGTATACAAAAATGCAATAAAGGATAAGAGTAAGAGATGCAAAGTCTCTGCACAGGACCAATGCTAATCTGAAAGAACGGGGTCGACCCAGTTCAGCGATGGATGCGGTCAAATTCAAGACAAGCTGGTTAAGGAGTGCCCAAGCACAGAGGTAACCACAGTATCCAGTGGTTACGTTATATGTGACTGAACTTGCGCTATTTACAGCTGCACGAGGTGGATTGACTGGAAATACTACTAGAAATAATACTCTACTGAAGCGAAGCCTTTACCTTCCAGGTGGCCACGACTTACGTCGCAAGAATTCAAATCGCACTTTTCAAAAGTGTTTTAGAATTGAGGAGAAACAATATAGGGTTTATTTTTAGCGGTAAACGCACAAACTTGTGGTTAAATTGGACTCAATATATTCGTCCTCAATTCAAGATCTCGCTGCTTTCAGACAGCATTTTCTTATTGTGAATTTATTTTTCTTTGATTTTTTAAAGTACAAAATGGCAGCTTTAATATTTTGAATAAATCAAACATCTGATGCAAAAAACATAAAAAATTTCAAGGCGATGACTTACATTTTGGCTCATTCCTTGGTAAAAAAGCATAAAAGAAATTGCTCCGTTGTTACAAATTTCAGTTAATGTCACGTTAACAGAAATTCGAAACGTTACCGGGAGCGAATTACAATTTCCACCAGCCAAAATTATTGTCGTAAATTTTGAGCTATACTACTAGCTCAACACAGTGTTGAGTGACTTTTTTGTTTTTAAAACGAGCGATGACAAATTGTATGTTGTGAAATATGACGGTATAACGAATTTATATTTAAGTTCACGTTTAGTTTTATA
>JAOCPS010000021.1:250200-290521 GCA_025505425.1 Graphium colonna | reverse complement strand
GAGTTTTCGTACATATCTCCGCTACAAAGACAAAACAATTTTTTTTAAATCAGTTCTATCATATCTAATCTTATTTCCGATCATACCTCAAATTAGATTATGAAACAAAAAAATTAAGTCTATCTCTATTTCTACACACAGTGGAATACTGTAATATCTCCCGCGCATTGGATAAATATCTCGTAGATCTGCTGTTGTACATACACTAGTAACTCCATACATTTAACATTTTTCATTGATTCTCCGCTTCTATTTCTCGGAGCATTATGTTATATAACGCAAAGCTTTCTTGATAAATGTATGATCTATGCAACATTTGAAATATTATTCAATTTGGACAGTAGATAAACATTTGCATATTCAATCAAATAAGCAAACTCCTCAGCTTTATGACATTAGTATAGGTTAACTATGATGCGTACCTTCCCGCTAACCCTGGCCAGAGTCTGAATTGCGCACAGGATGTTCTCCAGTTCCCCTATGCTCGCTTCAGCCAATACCGACAAGCCCCAAACGAGGCCGCACCACGACGACTTTATAACCTAATAAAATAAAACAATATTGTAACAATCAATTAGGAAGAATGATTATTGATTATCCACGTATATATTATTGAATACAAAATATTTCAAAGCTAAATTATTTACATTCCTAAACAAAGTTTTTACATCTTTTGTCTGCAAACAGTTGCATTCAGAAAAACAAAATTTTCAATAATTATTTTTTCCTATATGTTATTTCCACGAATATTGCTGCACTTATAGAATTGAATATAGGACAAGTTTATTTTCAAAGAAAATTACAAAAACCGACTTCAAACGCCTTAAAAGTGTACTTTCGAAACATACATTCGCTATTTTAATTTTAAAAAGAAATTACTAATCCGATTCTTATAAAAAATTTGTAGGAACATTGTGGTAGTGCATCAGATAAAACAATATTGTTTCAAATCAGTTCATAAGTTGCGGAGATTGTTAAATTTTGTTACATTTATTTAAAAAAACAAATGAATTAACCGACTTTTTGAAAATTTAATAAGACTATATACGAAGAATGCTCTATCATATAAAAAAGAATTCTTGAAATTGGATCATAAATGACGAAGATACGCGAAAACATTCATAAAATCAATTTGGTTACTTTTAATTTAAAAGTAAAAGTACTGAACCGATTTTTCTGAAAACTTTATGTGACCATTTCAAAAGATAAAAAAATACACCCCTTAAGATAAAAAAAATATTTTTAAAATCGGTTCAAATAACAGCATACATAAAAAAAGATACAGTCGAATTGAGAACCTTCCTCCTTTTTTGAAACCGGTTAAAAATGTACAATGACTTAAACCGTACCTGCAAATTGAGAAGTCTCTCCTTCTCCTCCATACCAGGATCCATTTTCTGCACTACGTTGGAGTTCTGATCCGCACTGTGCCCATTATTCGATATCTCTTTATTTTCCGTGGTTATTTCGATCTCTGAATAAGTTAAATGAAATGAAAACACATTATGCAGTTTATAAAAGGGGTAGTGCGATGGTCAGCTTTATTACTAAAAGCAATATCTTCCAGAAAACCTTTGGATTGACTAAAAGAAAGATTAAATTTAATGTTGTGGGTTACAATAAAATACATTATCATATTATAAAAATTGGTAAAATCTTTATTTATTTACATTTATCTTTTCTATCTTCTGGATTTTCTACTTTATTTTTTAAATAGACACAGTTATTTATAACTTTAAACTTTGTTTATTGCTTTGTTCCGTTCTTCTTCTTCTTTCTGATTTTTAAAAATTTCAATATTTTTTTCATTGCTTACCTTTGTTATTATTTCCCGTTTTGTTGGAATTGATTTCTTCCCCATCGTTCTGCACGTCCTCGTAGAGTTCTTGGAGCCTGCAACAAACATTATATTAACAATAAAATTTATAGAAACAAATGTTACGCGTAATAATCATTTTCACTGAATTTTATCTTTTAAGCAACTCTCAAGTACAATTTTACTTTTCACTACCTTCAGTTTTAATTATGAAGTATCTGAACAGGATATACATATTGTGTCAACCCTTCTAAATAATTTCGGTTACTCTTTTAGTCAATTAAACGGTACAATATGATAACTGGATGCCAGTTAAAAATGGCGTCGGCAACTAACTAAAGGATATATAGTTTATTTTTGTATTGGTCAAAGAATCGTTGACAAGGCAAAACAATATTTTTTTTATGGAAAGGAAGACAAACGAGCAGGCAGTTCACCTGATGGTAAGTGATCTCTTCGCCCATAGACACACACAACATCCGGAGAGTTTCGAGTACGTCGTCAACCTGGTAAATTGGATAATATAGGTTTATGGTATAGGATGGGTCGGTATTAAGTATTTGGAGGGGATAGGAGTGGGAAAAGAAAAGGGTAGACATGGCCATCCGGCATCTTCAAAAGTCATGCATGCTTTATTTTATGCCGACTTTATAATGGGCAGTGGTACTTACCCGGACGAGCGTGTCCGTGTAAAAGTGCAGCAAAAGCTGTGAAAGGATTCTATGCTCTACCACACTACTACAGAAAATCGTAAAATCAATCAATAGTTTTACTTTCTTTGTGGCTAGTGGAGTACAAATAAAATAAAATATGTCTGCCTGCTATAGTATACCTTTTATGTTGCCAGCTTACTGACAAGACGGTTTTTATTTAACATCAGGTGAATAGTATGCTCGTTGATCAACGTTTACACAGGGTGATTGGTGAATTACTTTCTATACTTTAAGACGTTATATGTGGTTATCATATATGAAGAATAAAAATATTATTAAAAAATAATTATTGTTTCATCCATGAATAAACATTATCTAAAATTTAAAAAAAAATACAAAATTCATGTTTACGCGAGCGGACACGGTGTGGCCGGAGTGAGACGGAAGGCAGAGGAGGGTCAACGGCCACCGTTCGCACCACCTGATCACAGCCGCCACACTTCATTCATTTATTGGAAAATTTAGGCTAAATCTATGCCCATGAATTTATTATTTAAATATGCCCATAAATTTATTACATAATATCGTTGGTGAATCACCAGTCACCCTGTATATGTAAAGATTCAAGCAAAATGAACTGAATCATTGGAAAAAATAAAAATCACCTGAAATATTCATCGCCTTCGACGCTTATCGCAATGGACCTTATGATCTCCATCAGGCACGCGTAAGCCACAGAAATGCCGTAGCCCTCTTGTATTGTCGGCGCCTCGGTTCGATCCAACATCTCTATGCTGTGAATAGAGCCCTTTTTGAATACTTATCAAACCACTGAGGTGGGTTAATAATAATAATTTATTACTATAAACTTATTCGTATTATTTATTTGCCCTTGAACTGGTGTTACATAGGGTGGTTTACAATATTTTTTACGCTCCAAAATTCAGCCTCATGGTATACGAATAAAAAACAATAATAATTTTACATTAACAATGTTGTCATTGAATACACATGTTACTACAATAATTAATAATGATAACTGATGACAATATTATAAAATGTCAATTGGGGATTTTATTTATATTCATTGTAGCTTAAAAATGATTTTATAGAATAAAATGTGTATTCTTTGCTTTTAGCCAAACACGTAATTCGAGTTGGTCCTCTTGACGGAATGCTAAATCACTTTTAACCATATTCAATTATATAATATTTTCATATTAACATACGCATATCACAAACCGTAATATTTTTATGTAAAGACAACTTGCTCGTTCGCAGATTACAATTTAATAACTCAGTCCGAATTTTCGGTTTAGTTTGATTTTGCTAATTTATTCATTGTCATGCCCATCCTTCAGGTGTCGAAAAACGGAAAATAACTTATTTAATTTATCATTAAAGATTTTAAAAACGAAAAAATTCTAAAGTATTTAATAATATAAAAGCATATCAAATTTATTTATATATTTTTTTAAATAATAAACTTACTAAACAGATTTGGCTGTTCCCGGTTCGAATGTGACGCACAGTGGTAGCCAAACGCCTTTCCAGTAGAAACCTGCTTGTTGCGGTAATCCAGCCGACGCTGTAACAATAAAGTACAATATAATATATATATAATAACAAAATAAAAATAAACTAAAGAATATTATGTGATTTAGACATACCCTAGCCTAGTGTTATAAACGTTTGATTTGCAAACCGGAGGTCTCGAATCCCGTGGAGGGACAACAAATTTGTGTCATTGTTTTTTTTTTGTTTGGTTAGGGCAGTATATATATTTTTTTTCGCATTTTTTTGCGCCTCGGTAAACAAATAATAACTTTTTAAAATAACAATATCATCCTAAACAGTGCTAAAGCCCAACTTAAACCGCTGTCTTGAATGCAAGCGATAAGCTCGACGCCACCCTGAAATGCTTCGCGCCCCCTGGGGAAGCTAGCGTCCACTTTGGGGATGGAATAGGGCAATGCGGGCCAATCGCCCGATTATAAAGATCTATGCATTGGATGGGCGTGTAAAAGTTGGTCCTGCGCCTGATCTCTCTTTGATCGTGTCGGATATTCATTCCATCAGGCTATGGGAGTAAAGAAACAAAGAGTGCATTTGTGTCTGCGTTTACACTTATTCACTATAATATCTCTTCTTCTCAAGATTGGCCCCCATGTCTGTAATTTGATCAGGAGTTTTCGAGGTGGAAGAGCATAACATCTTTTCACAGCTTTTGCTGCGCTTTGATGGCCGCGCTCGTCTGGGTAAGTACCACCGCCCTTTATAAAGTCTGCATGACTTTTGGGGATGCCGGATGGCCATGTCCTCCCTTCTCTTATCCCACTCCTTTTCCCTCCAAATCCTCAATCCCGAACCATATTTTCCTATAAATCAATCTATCCAATTTCCCAGGTTGACAACGCACTCGTGACTCTCCGGATGTTGCGTGTGTCTGTATGGGCAACGGGATCGCTTAGCATCTGGTGAACCGTCTGCTCGTTTATCTTCCTTTCCATAAAAAAGGAGGACTTTACTGTTTATTTTACAAATATAAAATTCTATGTAAAAGAGTAGATTATTTTAAATCTGTTAACTCGTTGTGTTTAATGCATGTTAATAGTTTTCAGAATTTTTGACTGCCTGTCTCGGAGTTTGTTTACAAATTCCGCAAAGCCCATTGGATCATCCCAACATAACGTTGGGACCGAACAAGAACACTAAACGAAATTATGATTGTGGAGCCACGTAGCACAAAATATTAGTCTATACTATACAGGATGATTGGCGAATCACCTTCGAAATTAAAGGAAAGCACTCGGTATTTGATTGCCATCATATTTATGTAATAAAATAAGGGCGATAGTTTTAGCCGAAATTTTCCAATAAATCGATAAAGTTGGCGGTACAGCGCGATGATTGTTCAGCTGAGCGCGCCGCAGGTCATCGACCTTCCCGCCACTCCGGCTACGTGTCCGCTAGGGTGAATATGTATTGGGCAATAATTTTTACTTTAGATTCTGTTTACCTCGTGGTACAACTATTTGTATTTGTAATAATATTTTATTGTTTATATATATGACCCCTACATATAAGGTCCTTAGATATTCAAAGTAACTCAACAGTCAACCTGTATAAATAGAGTGATTATCGTAATTTTATTTTTGTGTTACAATAACTTGAAAGCAAATTTATCCCATATTTAAATTGAACATTATTATAAATCTATTAAGCCATGAACATATATGTCTGAACTTGTCAAATGCACTTAATGAGATCATATAAATTGTACACATATTTATTTCTCTTATGCTTGCTACAGCAGTTTACTACTTCGCATACGGCTAAAGGAAATAGTGGGTATTTATTTGATTTATTAATAGCCGATATCTATGCTTATATTATAAAGCTGAGTTTGTTTGTTTGTTTAGTTGAACGCGCTAATTTTGCAAACTACTAGCCTGAATTAAACAAAAAATCTTTTAGCATACAAGCCTTTTACAACACTTTTCATTAATGCGCCGCACCTATTAGTCATAGTGTGATGTTATATACCTTAAAGCCTTCCTCGATAATGGTCTATCCAACAATAAAATAATTTTCCCATGCGGATCAATAGTTCACGAGATTAGGCGTTAAACTAAACAAACAAACTCTTTAGCTTTATAATGTTAGTATAGATATATTAAAGAACCTCTAATACTATAATTGCCTTATTAAGTCTGAGTTTTTTTTATGGAAAGGAAGACAAACGAGCAGACGGTTCATCTGATGTTAAGTGATGCCGTCGTCCATGGACACACGCAACATCTGGAGAGAGCGAGTGTGTGGTCAACCTGGGAAATTGGATAAAATACGTTTATTGGATAGGATGGGGGATTAAGTATTTAGTAGACATGGCCATCCGGCATCGCCAAAAGTCGTGAATACTTTATTTTATGTGGTTGTTATAAAGGGCGGTGGTACTTCCCCGGGCGAGAGCGGTTGTAGAAGTGCAGCAAAAGCTGTGAAGGGTTGTTATGCTCTACCACCTGATAACTTTTTTTTAAGGAAAGGAAGACAAACGAGCAGACGGATCACCTGATGGTAAGTGATGCCGTCGCCCACGGACACACGCAACATCCGGAGAGTTGCGAGTGCGTTGTCAACCTGGGAAATTAGATACAATAGGTTTATGGGATAGGATGGATCGGGAGCAACGCTTTGGAGGGGTTAGGAGTGGGTAAAGAAAAGGGTAGATATGGCCATCCGGCATCCCCAAGTCTTACTCATACTTTATTTTATGCCGACTATATAAAGGTTACGCGGATGAGTTCGTCTAAAGCCTTGTTTGGATCAAGTTATATCGCGATACCTTACCACAGTCACCAGGAGATTGAAATTGTTTAGAAGTTTTTCAATGGACCAATAGGAATACTTAAATATTTGCGTATCGGCAGGGGTCTGAGTCGTAAAATTAGGTAAGAGCAAGGCGTAAAAAGCATTTGCTTCTTTACGTATACGCTCTCACAATCTCTGTGCGGGAAAGTTGGTCTGGAGGTATTGTACACAGATAATCCTTGACGGATTACACGTTACCAGCGTTGAATGCAAACTTGGTCTGTCTACCGATTTCAAAAAAGGAGGTATACAATTCGACTGTACGTTTTTTTTTTGTTTGTATGTGATTTTTCGATATATCCGTAAGATATGAAACAATTTTCAAAATTGTTTGGTGGTCCCATATAATTTTCTTTAAATTCGGTCTAATAGTCTCTTTAAATCAAAATGTCTGTAAAATTTGTTCCACGAACGATCGCTTCTAATGCGTTTGAAGTCGGTTTCGCTGTTTTCTACGAAATACTTATATAAATAATATAAAATAATGAGAAATGTACTATAATGACTTCTGATGTATTTAGTCGGTAAGTTATTGCATAGGTCGTCGGCCAAAGATGAACATGCGGTGCACTCGTCGCTTCGCGCCGGGCATTTGCAGTGATCTTGTAAGCCCCGTCTGGACTTTCGACTTTTTCCGGCAAAATTGCACGTAAGTTTATGGCTACATTGCAAACTAATTATCCCGTCCGTTAACACAGTTCTTTCGGACTACTATCAAATATTTAATTATATATATATATCTGTAGAAAGCCGGCACAAATTGCTAAGTTCACAAACGAACAATCAACTTACAATAAACGATATCAATCGACACAATATCGCTACCATAATTGAGTTGTTACCTTTTTACAGAATAGTTCTTAAATACTACTAAGTTTTTAATAAGATTGCAATGCGACTCTAACTCTTAAAATGAAGTTAATCGCATAGGCTGCGGTTAAGCGGTTTACTATTTTTTTTGTTTCTTCACCTTCCTTTTTTCATACACACTTCGTATAAGTAACGTCTGATTCTATTAACAAGCGTACTGTATTTTAAGCGGATTTTGTGTATAAGACGGTTTTTCTTCCACGATTGAGTACGTCGATAATTGTATCAAGAGCTTTGTTATAAAATGTTATACCTACCTTCCTTACCTTCATAAATATTAACAAAAACTTAATATTTCTAGCGAACGACTCGGCTGCCTAAAAGTAACAAGGTCCAACCGCTTCCCAAGCTACCCAAACTGCCTGAGGATTTGTCGCGCCTTTATCGACATTTACACGCAATCGCTGTCAGAAAACGTCGAATTGTCCAAAAAATTACGATCCGAATTGGGTAAGCGATACGTAAAAAATAAAGTTAGTATAAGCTCAGAGAAGAGAAGAACCAAAGGATAATGCCCAAACCTAGTACTAAGAATTCTCTTGCACCAAAATCAAATTTATATAGTAATTATTTTCATAATTTTTAAGACTTTTGGCTTTATGGATTTGATTTTAAGCGTGGAATTTAACTTAAAGTATATAAGTATGAATTTTGCTTTACGTACATGACGTTTGCACAATTTGTCATAGTGATGTAGAATGCAATAGAAGCTATTTCCTATGAATCAATTTTCCGAATCTCCGAAACCCGGGATTCAAGTCTAGTCTCCAAAATAAAATATACACACATATCTTCATTATAACCAGAGAAGGTAGAGATCTTGCCTTGAAAACTTTCCATGAAAAAATGCAAATCATGAGGTTAATATTTTTCTCGTTATATATTTCTCTTGAGGCGACATACTTAAAAGTGTATAAAATTTGTTATGACGTTAAATAACAGGACTAAGCCAGGAGTCTTCATATAATTGTCGCTAAATAGCAACTTGACTTTTCTAGAACAACCAGGCCGGCGTTTAGAAGAGGATTTGCGCGAGACATTCCAAGAAGAAAAGTTAAATTTTCAGGAAGAAAAAGAATGGGATCCTTGGAGCGGTCCAACGTTAAACTTGGACATGGACGATTCTAGAAGCCTGGCCCAAGAAGGTGTCTTTGCGCCGGATATCGATTATACCGGCTCTCAGGCGAACGACGATGATTGCGATTTGACGCACCATATAAGTGACGCCAAGAATATCGACTAGTGATGTTGTAGAGGAATCATTACATGACGCAATGATATTCTATATTTTTATGTCATATCGATACCTTAATTCGCAAACCAACAACTCCACTTTTGTCAAAAACGTTAACAGAATTCTCTGAATGAATAGTTATTTGAAAACCTTTCCGCTTTCTCTACGCGATTTATTTGATACTTTTTTGTATTTAGTTTGAAAAATATTTTTTTTATGGTTCCCCGGACAAAATTACTCAAATGGAGTTAGCTAGTTTGCAAAGTAAGGTATATACGAAAAAATAATTAAACTGTAAACGTTTTTATTTCTGCGAATCGTTTTCTTTAAATAATTGTTACCTTATATGATATCTTCAGTTAAGTCCCAAAAATGGCACCAAATATATGTAGTTTTTATTGTTATAATTTCTTACGAAATTGCGCTTCGTGGATTTGATTTTTAAACAAGAAATTTATTTTAAAGTATAAAAGTATGAATATTGCTTTACCTAAATGACGTTTACGCAATCTGTCAGAGCTGTCAATTTTTAGAATTTATCAAATATCTTCTTAATATATTAAGTCTAGTAGCCAAAAAAACATGTTTGAACTTGATGCAACTCGGTACGGTTTGCCGTATAAAAATGGGCCGTAAATGCCGTAGAAAATCCTTTATCGTTGTAAATTTTTTCATTAAACCTCTCCACTACATATAATATGACTTTGAAATAATATTTTATTAATTATTTTCATAAACGATAAGCGCCGTTATAATGTAAAACAATTTGTTTTTTTTTTGAATTAATAATTACTCAACATTCGTTTAAGTTTACTCAGAGGTCAATTAATATTTGCTTTCAATATTATATATATTTTTTTTATATATGGTCTCCACACATTATGTATATAAAAAAAATGTGTGGTGTACCAAAGCATTAAGCTAATATTTAGCTTAATCATTAGGTATTAGGATTTTAGAAAACCCATGTTAACCTCCTGTCAACTTACCTGCCTACTTTTAATGCTCACGGTACATAAACACAAAATCAATTATAAACAAAATAAATAAATTTGTTTATATCTTTTCAAGTTAATAAATACTTATATTCTACAACCAAACGCATGATTTTGTTTAGAATTTTAATGGCAAACATCACCAATATTTACATTGACAATTAATAAATAAATTGATTTTAAACAAGTTTATTTTCGCAGAAAATTACAAAAACCGACTTCAAATGTCTTAAAACTGTACTTTAGAAAAAAATCTCCGTTATTTTGTAGGACCATTATGGTACTCTATTAGATAAAAAAAAAACACTCGCGACTCTCCGGATATTGCGTGTGTTCATGGGGGGCAGAATCGCTTACCATCAGATGAACCATCTGCTGGTTTGACTTCCTACCCATAAAAAAAACTAAATTTTTTATGGTAATTCTACTCTATACTTTACAAGAACAATAAAGTACTCGAAAACACTTCGCATGATTTAATTTCTCTGGAATCCACTATTTATATAATACAAAAATGTTACTCGTTACAACAATATTTAAATATACAACATATTTCTAATTTTTTTTTAAAGTAATGAGAAATGTATTTTAAGCAAAATGATAAATTAAAATAAACTGTACGTTACTTTTATATGTAATATATTTTTTACAACTTAATGTGTAATCAATGTACTTTGTTTGCCGAAACTAGTTTACTTTCACAGAAAATTACAAAACCGACGTTATACGGCTTAAATGTGTACATTGGAAACATATCTTCTCCGTTATTTTGATTTTAATAACAAATTACTTATCCGATTTTTGAAAAACTTGTAGGACCAATGTGGAAGTGTACACTATCAGACGAAAAAAAATATTTTTTCAATCAGTTCATAAGTTGCGGAGATATGTGCGAACATTCCTAAAATTTTATTATTTTTATTTAAACAACGAATTGATGAACCTATTTTTTTTTATTTTACGGTACTATTTATGATGAATGCTCTATCGCTTAATGACGGATATAAGCGGAAAAATACATAAAATTTATTTTGTTATTTTGATTTAAAAGAAAAAGTGTTGAACCGATTTCCCTTATAGGACCATTCCGGAAGAATACCCTATAAGATGAAAAAAAAAATCAAAATTGGTTAATAAATGGCGGAGATATGCGCGAAGGTACATAAAAATGCAACGATTTTAATGTTTTTTTTACATAATATAATTGTGAATTTTTAATGAAGAATATAGTAATGATATTGTTTAATTAACATAATAATTTAAAAAAGAAATTATAATAAGTGTATGTTATGTAGAATAATTTGACTTTATTTAATTTATGACGTTATATAATTGTAACATTGTATAGTAGGTAAGACTATGAAGTGATATGTTATTATTAATATTTTCTTGTCATTTGTGATGGCTAAACTAAGAGCACAAAATTGTATATTTTCATCCTGTTACATCGCTCTGTTCAATAGCAAATAAAAATTATGATTATAATTTAAAAAAAAAACATTCGAATTGAGAACCCTCCTACTGTTTTGAAGTCGGTTAAAAAATACGTCTGCTTACGCAGCCTGAAACGGCGCAACTTACCCACTTGTTGATTGACCTGCGACGCGACAAAGAGGCTTTGGACGTAAGCACCCAGAGCATTTACAATGTCCTGGAATATGTTCGTAGCGTGCGGCTTCATGTCGTAGCATTCGCAGAATGCTTTCAGCAAATCTAAAACAAAAGGAATTATCGATTACTGTCTTGATAAAATTTCTAGAGTACAAGTAGCTTGTTCTACGTAATTGATAAAAATTGGTGTCTAATGGAAAAGCCTTTTATCAGATCTTCAGCCACAATCAGGATTAAGGATTTGGAGGGGAAAGGAGTCTGACACGAAAAGGGTCGACATGACCATCCTTATCAGACGCATCCCCAAAAGTCATGCATACTTTTTTTATGCCGACTTTATAAAGGGCCATGGTATTTCACAGGACGAGCGCGTCCGTAGAAGTCTAGCAAAAGCTGTGAAAATATGTCATGCTCTACCACCTTAATAATTTCCGTTTCCGTAGCCTAGTGGTATGGGCCCTTGCTTTGTAAACCGGACGTCATGGGTTCGCATCCCGCGGGGAACAATGATTTTGTGTTGTTGTTTCTTGGTTGGATTAAAGAAATTCGGGCTGAGCACCCGATTGCCTGAAAAGAAAGATGATCCATGCGTCGGATTGGCATGTCAACAGTCGGTCCTGCGCCTGAACTCTCTCCGGTCGGATATCCGTCCCATCGGGCTATGAGAGTAAATGAACAGGGAATGCACCTTAGTCCGAGCGTACACTTAT
The DNA here is from genome assembly GCA_025505425.1 of Graphium colonna. NCBI lineage: Eukaryota > Metazoa > Arthropoda > Insecta > Lepidoptera > Papilionidae > Graphium > Graphium colonna. Next base: position 278,261 of record JAOCPS010000021.1, on the reverse strand, counting down.
GCTCTATAATACCTCTTGCACAGTTGGCTAATCCCGGAGTAGAGTGGCCGCCATGGCCGTAATTCGGTCAGGAGGACCAACGTTTCCTAACGCTAATAGATTGGTATTCAGTTCACTATGAATGATTATGTATTATTATTTTAAATACAAAAGTATAAACTTACGCGGCTGTATGGTCATCTTGTGAAGAACTTCGAGCGCCAAGGCCCGTTGCCACAGGGGCTTGTCCGGGTCCAGGAACTTTATGGTCAGCGACAGGAAGATTTCGCACTCCGTTACCTGTGCAATATGGTAATTAAATTGAAACTTCGTGGGTACAATTAAATGCGCACTTTTATAATATTATGTATTATTAAATATGTATCTAACATATCGACGGTGTAGTACCACAAACTCGCTATTTACAAAAACCAAAAATATAGTAGACGATAAAAACGAATTTAAGGTAAATAAACCTTTAATAATTATTTATTTTTAATTTACTATATGTATACCAGATACCATACCATACCATACCATAAAAATCAGCTTAGGAATTTAGGTTACTGCACCGTCGATATTGTATTCTCCGTTTTCATATAACATTTTAGTCAGCAACTCTAAAATGTTATGTATATGAAATATTGTCATCTATTTAAAATACACTTTATTTTTAATTTTCTCCTTCACATTTTTTAACACTGAACAACTATTTTAAAAAATATTATCAATTAATAAATGAATAATGTTATTATTAAATTATATGCAAGCTGTTGCCCGCAGAATCGCTAGTGTCAACCGTAAATTATTTTTCCTGAAGAATCCAAATTTAATTTAATTTATTTTTCTGTTGTAATGAAAACATATCAAGAGGACTGTTAATATCGCGACTATAAGATTTTCATATAATAAAATTCAAATTGTTGACTTATTCCATTAATTTTTCTGAGTTTATTTCAGGAAGACCAATGGATAACTATTTATTTTATATGTAAAAAGAAAGTTGACGAAGTACTGTGTTTCTAAATATGTTGCCATACCATTCTAGAACAATATTCTTTTAAAGGCTGGCAATACACCAATTCATTTACGTGACTGTAATAAAAAAAAAATTGCTTTGCATTTGTTATTTTTATTTAAAAACAATCTAATGAACGATTTTTTTTGAAAATATTATAAGGCTATAAATGAAAACTGCTTTATCATACAAAAAAAATAATTTTAGAAATTAGTTCATAAATGACGGAGATACGTGCAAACACGCTTGAGTGGTTAAAAATATATAATGAGCAAATAAATTAAAATCGCTCTAATATTTTAATAGATCTACAATTATCATTCTAAAAAGATATAAAATCAAAACCTATCTACCATCATACATACCAGCACTTCGTGATATTTATGCACTATGACAGACACCAGTCGGAGAAGTCGCATGGTAACTGGAAAGTGGGGTCGCTCGGGAGCCGGGCTTCCTGCGCCGGGGGCGGCGGCCGCGCCTGGGATGTGCAGCGCAGTAAATGCGGCTCTGTGACCATGTGTTAGGGTTGAATTTACAATGATCAAAGTAGAGTGACGGATTTAGTTCCGGTCAAGTTCGGACGCTATGCTTTAAGCCTAAGTTGATTTGGCGGCCTTAGTGAGTTGAGATGATTGAGATATTAAAGGAGAGCGATCGGTACTCGATTGTCATCACATTTACCTAATAAAATAATGGGCATAGTTTTAGCCAAAATAATCCAATTAATTAATAAAGTGTGGCGGCTGCGATCAGCAGGTACGCGCGAGGTCGTCGACCCCTCCTCCGCGTCACATCTCACTCCGGCCACGCCGTGTCCGCTCGGATGAGCATAAATTACGTAATTATTTTTCTAAGTATAGATTATGTTTATTCAGTGGTAAAACAATATTTATTTTGAATAATATTTTTATTCGTCTTGTATGATATAACATCTTAAAGTTCGGAAAGTGACTCGATTCACCAGTCATCCTGTATACAGTTTGTAATAGCTTTTCAATATTACAAATTCCAATTAAATTTATACTACATATAAATTGAAAGAAACAAATGTAAATTAGAATTTTGTTGAAAATACCTGTATTTAACATTCGGTGAGAACAGCCTGATAATAAGAGCGCACACATGTTCCTTCAATAAAAATCTGAATTCAGGAATCTGTAATTGAGAAATTACATAGCGTTAAATCATATAACTGTTCGTTTATCTGTCAATAAAATTAATATACCAATACCTTAATCCTCAACCAGCTAATGTGGATTTCGTAAAACATGATTTGCAATTATTTAAAATCTAATGTTATCACAATTCTTTGAATAAATATTTATTCGAAAATCTATCTGGTTTCTTTATGGGACGAATTTGATTTTTTGCATTAAGTTTGAAAAATATTACAATTATTTATGGTTCCCCTGACAAAATTACTTAAATGCAGTTAGCTGATTTGCGAATAAAGGTATAGATATGATATTGTAGCCAATGTAGCCACAATACTGTTACCGTCTCTATTTACACCAACAACATCCAAAGAATTGCAGGTGTGTTGTTAGTAGTTGCAATGATTGTGATGATAATATTACAAAAATTTAAACCTAAGCATGCAAAAGTGGCAGTTTAAAATACTAAACTACAGTATGAATATCTTACTTACTTTGAAAAACACGGCGGAGAAATCAGTTAGGACCGTGTCCAGGAGTTCCAAACCGAAAGTCTTTGGCACCTCCGATATACCCACCAACCAGTGGGCGGCGTCTCCATTTACCAGCTGGATAATGTCCTGCAAAGAGAATAAGTAAATTACTAAATAATTACCAACACTTATACAATATTTTTTTATTATTGCTACATACACATTAATATTTGTTTTATGCTTTTACAATCTAAGCGCATTTTGAAACTAGAAATCTTTTTTTTAATTAAATGTCATTACAATAACCATACAAGTGGAAAACCTAATTCATCTATTTTGAAACCACAAATAATTTTTAAATGATATAGGTATCTTGAGTAGTAACAATCTTGTCTAGATTAATATATAAAAACCTTATCTAGATTAATCTATAGAAAATTTGACTTACTTGCAATATAAGATAGGCATCAGTGGCGCAGGGTTTCAGTTCTTTCGGTGCTTTGGCATTGGACTGCAGCCTTACATCCGCCGGATTTACTTTAAGTTTTCCTATAATCATTTATCAAACATATATTGAAGTATGACAAAATTATAAACATACATCTTAATTTTTTGTTTGGCGTCATTATTATTGTTTAAAGTTTTGGGTTTGCTATGTATACATAGGAACAAAGTTGACCATATTCAGTAAAAAATATAGTGTTGCAAGAGCTTACATTTTTTGTAACCACAACAATAAATGTAATTTACACTTCAAACTCTTACAAATACAATTGAGTGTCAGAAACAAGACAAGATTTATTCCCAAAAAAGTATTATAAAGACAGTAGTGTTATGACTTGAAAATGATTTTTCATTGGAGTCACTCTGGGTCATTTCTTTTCAGTTGTACTCGAGTTTCCTAGTCACTCGAATCAGTTTCAGCAACTCAAATTTACTTGAGTGAAAACATGCTTTATTGCATTTAAATGAAAATATCCCAAAACCAGAAATAGAACTCCGTCAACTATTCAACATTAGCCAGCTTATTTAAAAACAAAATCGTTACCCTCCGTCTCAGCAAGCGCCCTTTCGAACACTAACGCCACCAGTTGCCGTACGGTGGCGGCTGCCGCATGACTGGTGCTTACATCGCGCGTTTCACAAGGCGAGACTGTCCGCATGCACATCACCATTGTCTGTTGAAGAACACACTATTATTACAGCCTCCTTTGATTAGTGGAATAGACCCTGGAGATCAGGGTTCGAATACTGCGAGAAGACCATAGTTTGGGTCGTTATTTAAGGTGGTCAGATTGCCTAAAAATAACGATAATCAATGTAATAGATGGGCATGCAAAAAGTTAGCCCTGTTAATATGTTAAAACATGTTTCTGGTACAGAAGTACCTTAATTTTTTTATTTCGTTATTTGTTGTATAGCTGCAATAAATTAAAGCAACACATGTATGGACAGCCTAAATAATATCTTGTCAAAAATTAGTTAGCAAACTTATGTCAATTGGAACATGGTCTTAAAATAATGTTAATATTTACTTATTTCATAGTCATTTACAAACAAGTTATTGGAAAAGTAAAATTCAAAAAATAAGTTTCCTTAATTATCTCACTACACAGGTTGACTGGTGTATCATTTTCAATACTAGATGTCATATGTGGGTACTATTATCATATGAAGGATCAAAATATAATTAAAAGTAAATGTTAATTTAGCACTGCTTAAACATAATATAAATTATTGCACATTCATGTCATCAATGTTCATCCTAGCAGACACGGCGCGGCCGTTGGTGAGGCGGAAGGCAGGGGTGCGCTTAGAGGTAAGAACGCGTAGTGGCGATCAGGCACCGCGCCTTGCTACCACACATCATAAATTTATTGGAAAATTTGGTAGAAAACTATGCCTTAAATTTTATTACATAAATATAATGTAAATATAATCCAGTACTGTTCCAGGCTGTTCTTGCTCTCACAGCCTTAACTTCAAGTTTTACAGAAGGACGCATGGACTGCAGAGGCTTTGTAATAGGCCTAATATGCAATTATAGAATCTCTCTTTAATAACAATTTTTAAAAAGTTATTATCAATTAACTGAATAAAAATTTACTTTTTTATATTTTGTACAATGGATATTTCTTACATATTTATACAAAAATGTTAAATACATAAAGATATAAATATTAACAATTTATTTACTCAGGTGGCAAATTCACCACCAAAATTGCTTCGTGAAAGAAAAAATCGTGAAAGAAGAAATCACACAAGCAACACAACTAATGAATATGATTCAATAATTTCAAACTTTAAACCTCTTGTAAGCTTTTTAAGGCTCATTTATAAGTCCTTCTAAAGAGAAAACAAATAGATGTTTATAATTATTATATGTAAACAGAAACTTGAATATGTCAATTGTATTTGTTTCTATCTCACTCTTGCTCACCATTCTATGCAAAAATGTGAGGTCAATTTAGAGTGTACTAAAAGCCCTGCAATGATCAAAATTCAAAAATTTTTGTAACTTATTTTTGGTTAATAGCACTCTTATCAAATGTTAATTATTAAAAATTTTAAGTACAATTTGTTTGATTTGATGTTTATATGTCATGTTATTGTGAAAGTAATAACATGGTAGTGTCTATAATGACTTTTTAATTTTTTACAGTATTTCTAATGCATACTATATAGAATATTACCTTTCCATGTGTTTTCTTTATATAAATTGTATATGTACCTAATGAATGGATTACATTCTACGCTCCATTATCTGCTCATTTCTTGTAAAAAGGGGTACAAAGTTTTTGTTTTACATATCAATGTTATGATACTAAATATTACAGAAAGATTTTTGCTCATTAATTATTTGTGCACTTCAGTATTTATGCATTATTTTTTAAGTCATATTAATTTATATAATGTAAGAAAAAAATATTTAGACAAATACATTCTCAAAACTTTATTCTTCAAAACCATAGTGTAAACTCTATGTAACATCACTCAATTTAATGACCAATTCCCTAAAGCATCAACATCACATGGCTTTGATTGGTTTAGCTTGCCTTCCATACAGTGATACACTCAATATAGTAATACACCCACTCTCGATAATGCCAACAATTAAGTAATAAAAAGAACCATTTAAGTTGCCGAAATAAGTAGAATGATTTTACCAACAGCAACAGAATAATATGCCTATCTTGGGCCTACTGTACTTACAATTTCTTCTATTTCACAATGAGAAAATTCTTACCCTTGCCAATGTGTCGCCATGAACAAGATCAGATGTGGTCATCAAGAGAGCAGCAGTTTGAAGAAGTTTTAACTCCAATACTCCAGCTTGTCCCAAGTTATAAAGGCAATCCACAACATGTCTAGCTCCCTTTGCATCAATTCCTTGTTGAGCTATTAAGCGCTGTATAGTCCCAAGACAGAACTAAAAGAGTTTTTACAATAATACATTGCTATAAGTTTCCAAGCTTGTAGATATCATGTCCACTACAGATAAAAATCTTTTTACAAAGTCTAAGATTAACTTTGATTGTTTGCCTTTTTCTATAGTTGAATAATTTCAATTCTTTATATGTTATAAATACTACAATGGTCATGAATAGCTTTACCAATTAAGGACAAGACTAATATTTAAAAAACTTTAGTGTTATATTTATACACCAATATACTCAACTTGAAAGAATAGAAATCACACTCAACATTATTTAAAAGCTTAATTCTTTGGGTGTTTCTGTTGTTTATAGATGTAACTTTATCTAGATTAAATGGAAACACCACAAAATCAAAACATCTTATGTGACTTGTTGAAATTAAAAAGACACTTCATATTTCTTACCTTTATAATTTTTATGTCTTTTGATTCACATCCTTGCACTAATGGATAAAGTATTTGATTCACCACTCCATATAAAGAAGCCTGAGGGTTATTTGAAGCAAGTGATAACTTTTCAATCGCTTCATCACAGGCCTAAAATATTGAATTTATATAAATATATTAACATTTTAAGCAAAGAAAAATAATACATTAGTATTCAAATGATTAAATATATACTGCAGTACGTTAATTGGTAACGAATAAAGGTGAGTCATAAGAAATACGAAAATCGACCAGTGATTTAAAATATTAAGCTTCTTATTAGAAACTACTTCTAGCGAAAATATTTATTGTATTTTGTCATAAACACAAGGAAAAGAAATAATAATAACTAGATACCAGGACTTTCGTATATATTAGAAAGCTTGCCTCTAACAAATTTCTACTAAATAAATAAAAATACAATTTATAAAAATATAAATAGAAAACCTCTCTTATCTGAGGATATTTCTTTTTAGTCTCCAAACTTAATGTTTTGAAGTCGTTTTGTAAAACATCCATAAATTTCTTGGTGGAATCATCTCCGGTCACAGCACTCACAAATGCCATTTTTTAAACAATTATTAATTTAATTATTCATTTCATAATTTACGTAAAAAACTACCGAATAAAATATGCCATGTACACAGTACACAATCGACATCACTACTTTGTGTTCAGAAATTGCCGACATTTCCAGTAGTCATTTTTTATTGCTTTATTAATATTAAATCTTCTGAATAAATTTCTCATTTTTATAGTAGAATTTCAAGGTTAAATAAGATAGTTATAGTTATGTTTAATATTTTAATCCAATATTAATATATTTTAATTAAATATTATTAAGAGTTAAAAGACAATTCCAATTGAACAAAATGGTAGTGGATTAAATTAAGTATGTAAACTAGGAATTCACCGCAAACTGGGACCTCGCGTAAATGTATTTATAATTTTTTTCCCGTTTATTTCAACTCCTCATCATATAATTCAGACGTTTTTAACGCTTAACAAACGTAAAAATTGTACTTATATTATCTACATATTTTACATATTACTGTTAAATTTGTTCCGCTATATGTCTCTAATCAGATTTTCACCCAAACTCTTATTGTAAACCTTACTCGCTTTGCTCCCTTAGATAATTACAATTACCTTACTACTACAAAGCTATTAAACGGTGTGAAGTATAGTTATTCATACAGCTCTTGATGCACTTTTAAGGCCAAACACGCTCGGGGACGTGCCAACGCTTATATGCGATAAGGTCGGCATAAACTTCTTCGCCTTTTCGGTTTTCGGTTGGCCATTTCTGCCCTCTTCCTTACCCTTGAAATGTTTAATATATTCCGAACCCATCCTACTTAACATACATGTTTTATCCAATTTCTCGGGCTAGCAAGGCATATGCGACTCTTTAGTGCTGTTTCAATGGCCATGGGCAATGACTATTTACATCAGAAAGAGGTGCTTGTTTGTCGTCCTTTCTATAAAACAAAATATTTGTTCAAAAATTTATTAACGATGAAAAAAGACGTCATACGTCCGATGGTTCATAAGATTTTACTGATTGTAGATATATACCAATAAAAACTAAGAAGGTGATTTTCGGTTTTTCCATCATAAAATATGTTCTTTAGGTTGTTTTTATGCGATTGTTTTCTGTTTACTTAGTAAAAGAGGTTTCGATAGATATAACTTAAGATCTTGCATTGCACTTTCAGTTTAAACGACTTGATCTTCTACAACATACATATAAAACCAAGCGTTGCCTAGAAATTTCGCTATACAGGGACCTAATGAATAAATATTCTCTACTTATTAAAAATATTGGCATACCAATATAGGAAGTGTCCCAGAAGGAAAAAATTACCCATTGATATAAATTAATATGGCTTAAAAATAATGCATGAATACTGAAGTGCATAAATTAATAAAGAGCAAAAATTTTTCTATTAATATTCAGATAGCTCGTTTTACATGTTATATCTATAACATACAGATAGCTCGTTTCATTTGGTTTTTGTTTAATTCATTTGTGGCTACGTTACATCTTTTTCTCATGATATTTACCGTCAAATGTATGATTTGAAACATTGTGTAATTTCGTAAAGAAATAAAAAAAATATATTTTACCAATAATAATCTATCTTACATTGAGCTGCTTATCATTAATTGGACAAAAAGTGAAAGTGAAAAAGAAATGTGGTGTTCATTGATGACCCACTTTGGTAACATTTTTTCTCAAATATAGCAACATCGATTTACTGATTGTGCAGAAGAAAAAACAATGGTGTGATTCCAGATTTGTAAGTATTTATAGAATCCAATATCAATTTAGTTAAAGTAAAGAGTTTTGTGCCCATTAAATGGTTAAATTTTCGACTCAAGGGATCCTCAGGTACTATATTCATCAATATTTTCCCTTTGAAAGATTGACGTCTTGTCAATGCGATTATTACTCTATTTATTCAGCTTGATTCAGCTATGCGCCATTCTAAGTGCAATAAAACGGCCGATGTCTGCAGATTTTAGAACATCTTTAAATAAAACACGATATATCGTCAGTGCAATGGTTAGATCTCTGACGTTGTAGAGACGTCTTGAAGTTTGTGACACCCGCATACTGTATTTTTTAGTGTTACATTTTCTCGGTGCCGGCACCTAGATTTCGCTAATTAAGTGTCATTTGTGTTGTATTCTCGATACGGCAGGCACAGATTGATTTGCTGGTAACTTGTTTTGGTATTGCAGTAGTCCTTGGTTTTCTTACGTGTCATCGGATTCTTAAAATTACTTTTTGCGATGCGACATGCGTGATTGATATTATTGTGCTTCAATCTGTATATAAAAAAATCTGCTACGACGTATGCCCATAATATTGAGTTCTTCAAATTCCACTTACGTAAAAGAGATATAGCACATCGTTATTTTTTATTAACGTTATATCTCAAGTATAAATATTTACATTTTTTAAATAATTGATAGTTAATGTATGTGAACTAATCATATTGTCATTCTCATCTGTAGGCAATGAAAACATTAGTTGAGGACAATTTTTTTACCATTTTTGTTTTCCATCTGACATTAGTTAATTAAGACTTAAGTAGTGTTTACTTTGATCATGTTTATGAAATTAGCCTGTTCATTACTAATAAATTGATAATGGTTTCTGTTTAAAGAAGATGTATTTTTTTCATCCTTTATTCAAGGGATTTGAATATTAACAAAAAGTAATATTAATACTTTCCATAGATTTAAGTCATAATAATTTGTAATTTAAACACAAAGTAAATACAATGCTTGGTGGTAAAAAGTTTAGCTTTAGTTCTATTTAAATACTAAGTACATTAAGTCAGTAGTAAGTATATATAAGACAGATTACAAACATCTTATATATCTTTAATAATAAAATGTGGGAACATATAAGTTATATATTGCATATATTATGATATATACTGATTTTATTGCTAATTACATAACACAAAATGCATAGTAATTTTATAGTTTATAGACTCGCATCAGCTTCTTTTAACTGAGAGTAAACAATGATTAGGACTTACATTGACCAGTAATATGATTAATTTGTTATCCATATTACCTATAGTCGAGCACTAGTTGTTATCCTGTTCTATTATTAACAAGAATTGTATTAATTCTATTGTTCACTTATTTCCTATGTTTATTTACCTTCAAAAATTCTTTTCTTAATCTCTGTAATAGTCCTAGCTTTTCAGTTTTTTATGATTACATATTAATTTTATCTATTATTTCATAAATATTATGAATGGCTGCTTTTCAAAAGCAGTCATTCATTATATTAAAACATAAACGCGTAACCATTTTTATTATATTTAAACATGTGAATGTGCGTTATTTTAATTTATAAATTAAATGTTATTCTCATTTTCTTAACTGGACTGAAGTGTTGTACTAATCAAACACTGTAATAAGTACACTTTGATCAATATTAAAATTTTAAATCTATCAAAATTCATCACTACAAACAATAATACACTGACCTTAATAAATTATGAAAATCTTTTGGTACTCTGATTTTAAGATATGGATATCAAAATCATGTAGAGGCTTAAGTCTGTTTTGTGACTGTTAAGGAGACTCTATCAAGTAAAGAGTATGCATTGTGGTATTTCATTTTATCCCTTGTTGTACTCAAGCTATTGTAAAGTAATGAGTCAAGTCAAGTTTCAATTACTTTAGTTAGATGTATTACATAAAACGAAATATGAACATTTATCATTCATTTATATAAACAAAAAAAAATTACTGTGAAAAACCTCTATGTAACATCACTCAATTCAATGACAAATCTCCCTAAAGCGCCGACATCACATGGCATTAGTTTAGCTTGCCTTCCATTCAATGATACACTCTTTCCATTTAATGACAACTCTCTATAACCCTGTAAAATGTACACTCCTTTAAGTATTGTTAAATAGAGTTTACACTGTATTTGTTAAGCCTAGTAAATTAAGGGTCTGAAACTGTAATATTTCTAGTGCTTATCAAATATACTCACCGAATTGATTGACTATGCACCAAGTTGACTCAGTTTACCAAGTTGACTCATTAACTTAAGGAAATCTGACTTGAGTGAAATTTATTTCACTTTAGTACTCAGTGGGATAAAATCCAGACATAATAATAGTTGTTTAAAGAAACTAGAAAGAAAATTTTCTTTACATTCTTTAGGTTGTTATAGATCTGACCTCATATTATTATAGTAGTATTTTTCTTTTTAAGTTCTGTCATATACCTTAACTTCTCCAATGCAGGGCAGATGGGGTGTTTTTGTATATGTTCAATGTTTTTTCCAGTACTATGTTTATTGTTCCAGATAACATCAGCCAAGAATCCGATCCTGCAACAACTTTCCAAAATCTTCCTCAAGACTGTAACTCTTTAGATTTAAATAATTTTTGTTAGTGTAAAGAATGTTTGGGATGTTTACTAAAGGATGCCAATAGTGAGAGAGAATCAAAAGACGGAACTAGTTATTTATTTTAAAATAATTAATAGTTTTAACCCTATATAATTTTTTTAGTAATCCATTATATCCTATCTGGAAGGAATTGAGGATTGAGAGATGTATTTTTCGATTTATTATCCTTCAAACAATATGTGTTTGTGATGATTTTGGCAATTTTAATTTATTCATATTTATGCTTTAGTTGTGATAGAGTTTTAGTTGGAACTATTGAGATTATAAAATCACAATGAGTTTAATCGAACCCAGTGGCAGAGGCTGACCTTTGTTTGATGGTTGTTTGACGGATTATGGACAATATGGCGTCGAATGTGTCAGTAAGAAGCACTAAACAGAGGAAGGACAACCTCATCACCCGGAAACAAGATAAAAGTCCAGAGAAGACCATAAGAGGTACAAGGGGTGCTTATAGAGGAGTTCCATCTACTTCGAAAAGGGATGAAGAGACAGATACAAGTTCTGCTGAGCGGCTGGATCGGAAAAAGTTCATATCTCAGAACAAGAGTAACTATGGATTGGGCAAGAGGCCTGACTTCTCCCTAAAGAACAGGAATGTGCACCTTGCATCCTCACGCTATGGACAGGTGAGTTTTGGTTTTAATGTTTTTACATTTTTCAGGCTTTTGATTAAATTAATTTAATAAAATTGCACTCCTAAAATTTGATTATTGGGTACAACCCCCAGAATTGATGAAAATTTTAAATACCTAATTTGTGTTTATAGCCATAAAAAGAAAGCTTAGGTTTCTGATGTTGTTAGTTAAGTACCTAAAAACATATCTATATTAAAAAACAAAAACCAAATCCATATAACAGCTTTTGATAAAATTGATAACTTACATAATATGTTGGGGAAAAAGGTTTTTCACATTTTATATGAAAATTCAATACATTTTTTAATATAGTTTATTTACATTTAACTAAAGTATGTGCTGTTTTGTTCAATAAGATTTTGCCACCATGTAGTTAGGAACATGATATCATCGCTAAAGAAGTTTCACGCTTGACCATAAACCTGCGACAATTAGTTTTGGCAGTCCTCTCGTGATGTTTACGTGACTCTGCTTAAACAGTTCTGAAGAGACCGAAACAGGTGGAAATCTGAATGTGCAAGGTCAGGACTATATGGCTGATGCGTTGACGCCTCCCAGCCAAACTGTTAATTTTTGGTGAATGGTTAAAGACGTGTAAGGTGTAGAGCGTTATCATGATGAAAAACCACACCCTTTCTGTTGATAAATTCCGGTCGCTTTCTCTCAACTTGCTTTAATTTTATCAAATGTTTGTAGTATTATTAGTAGAGTTAGAATCGATGGTCTTGCTGTTAATAAGTCATAAGGAATAATGCCCTCTCAATTCCACCACACACACACAGAGTTAACCCGAGTTTCGCCAGTCTGGTAGCCTGACCGTTCTTTGACCACGACCTTTTTCGTAATTTCTTGTTGTACGTAGTCCACTTTTCATCAGCTTCTTCAAAAATTATTTGGTTTTATTACGTCGTAATAAAAAATCGCAAATGAGTACCTACACAGTTCATTAACTTTTTTTCAGTGAGCTCATGAGACACCCAAATATCGAGACTTTGTGTATTCAGTTTTGTTTTTAAATGCGTTAAAACTGTTTTGTGGTCAATTCGCATTTCTTCAGCTGCGTTGTAAATACTGATCTGCCGGTGTTGCTCCACTTTTTTAAAAATGTCATCCATTTTATCCATAACAGGTTGACTAGAGCGACGTGCACCTTTCACATTAAAATTTCCGGATTGAAAACGCTTAAACCAAATTTGTGCTACTCTCACAGACACTCCGCTCCTTCTTTGTAGTAAAATTTTAAAATGCATAGAATTTCTTCAGTAGATTCAATCATCTTGACAGAAAAAAAAAATGAAAATCACACATTTTCCTAATTTGAATTTGGAGTTATCTTCTATAAAATTTAAACTTTTAATGATACCGAAACTAGCCAGATACAAATAATATATCCAAAGAGATTTTATTACAAGTTCATTCATGCTATATGCGAAAAGATATTTTTCCCAAACCTATTATTTGAAACCACCAAATTGAAATAGGTAAAAAATAGTTTTTTTTTTAATTATTAAATGTATCAAAATTCATCACTACAAATCTTTTGGTACTCTGATTTTAGGATATGGATATCAAAATCATGTAGAGGTTTAAGTCTGTTTTGTGACTGTTAAGGAGACTCATTCAAGTAAAGAGTATGCATTGTGGTATTTCATTTTATCCCTTGTTGTACTCAAGCTATTGTAAAGTAATGAGTAAGTCGAGTTTCAATTACTTTAGTTAGATGTATTACATAAAATGAAACATGAACATTTATCATTCATTTATATAAACAAAAAAATATATCCAAAGAGATTTTATTACAAGTTCATTCATGCTATATGTGAAAAGATATTTTTCCCAAACCTATTATTTGAAACCACCAATTTGAAATAGGTAAATTTTTGTTTTTTTTTAAATATTTACTAATTGTCCTAGTATGTGCAGAAATTGTGCAATTTTCACTTAATTTCTTCAATGAGGCATTGATCGATTTGATTTGAAATAATAGTATCTTTCTTTATTTGTTTAGAATGTTTTATTCCTAGTGGTTAATCAATGCTTCTTCCAATTAAATGCCCCCCACATTTTTGTATTAAACACGAAATTATTCTGTCAGTTTGAAGAAGATGACGGTGTAGGTTTGTGGCGATTTATGTAAATGGCGGTGCTACTTCCGGGCAAGAATGACCATAAAAGTGTAGTTAGAGCTGTATGACAGATGTTTGCTCTACAAACACCATTTTTTTAACACAACACAACTTTGGATTTGACAGCATTATAGACAGATGGAATCACTAACATTCTTTCTTCTTTTTCTTCTCATTTTGTTATTAAAGTCCAATAAATTTAAATGATTTTAGTTTGTCACTTAGTCGAATTAATAATCTATTCATGTGTCAGTTGCTGAATTGTTATGAAAGACCTGATCGTTACCCCATTCTATTTTGTATTCAGTCCAATTTTTTTGTATAATTTGGATTTAGATCTAGACATAGATTTGTAGCAGATCTTGCTGGTACTGAATGGGTCAGTGCCATAACATCGCAGAGCGTGGACACGAAATAAAAGTAATTAGGCTCTCATCTGTTTAGAGGGTGGCCAAGGATTCTTATACAGGGAGTCGTTTTAAATACTCGAGGACGTTACATGTTGGGATCATATGCAAAGTAAATATTAATTAATTAATTCATTTATTTATTTATTCTTTTTTCAAATCCTTAAAGCTAAGGACACAAAAGGCGGACTTAATGCCTATAGGCATTCTCTACCAGTCAACCCGTGTTGTGGTGAGATGTGTTTGGTAGGTGCAACAAAATTAAAAGTCAGTAAAAAAAGTTAACTATCATCTAAATTTACTACTGCTTAAAGCGACCTGGCTTTGATTTATTTGAAAAATTCCAGTCGAAAACTATACTATACCCTAATTTCATAACATAAATATGATGACAATCGAGTACCAAGTGCTCTCCTTTAAAACCAATCATTCTGTATATAAATATTTACCTATTTTAGAAGTCCTGTAGACTAGACACTGTCACAATTCAATGGCACAAGTTGGCGCATTTGCAGGTCGCTGGTTCGATTCCCACACGAAACAAGTCTGTGTAGGACCTACAAATAGTTGTTTTAGATCTAGGGGTTTGTCACATATGAACGTAGATCATACCATAACGGCAGCACCTTTTTCAATCAAAAAGGAAAGAAAAGAGTTATCCGTTTTTGTTTTTATGCCGTTCGGTTAGCCTCTATACTAACTTGGTATACATACGCCGGGCTCTTCAGGGCATTGGTACGACCATGCCTGGACGATAAAGTTATATAATGCGATATAAATACATTTCACGTATACGGCTTACTTAATATTACGTCATGTTGGCTAAAGGCACCGTATGCAGAGGCTAGCAAAAATGTTGAGCCCAAATTCAAGTGAATGGGGTCACCTGCATTGCCGGTTAGCGAACTATCTGAAACTTTCAGGTCACCAATTAACTGAAGAAGCGACTTATAGATTTTATATTTTATTAATTGGTTAAAAGTGCCTTAAATTCAGTCTGCTTTTATAGAACTGTCAATTGGCTTTCTCAATAGCAAAGTTAAGTTTTTTAAACGCTTGGTTAAAAGGATTTTGCAAAATGTTCTAGAACAGCAACAAATCGGCTAAAATCTTTTGGAGATATGTTTACCATCGACATTTTATAAAGTCGATATGAAATAAAGTATGCATGACTTTTGGGGTTGCCGGATGGCCATGTCTACTCTGTTCCGTTACCACCCTTTCCCCTCCTTAATCCCGATCCCTTCTTAGCCAATAAATCTATTCTATCCAATATTCCATGTTGACAACGCACTCGCGACTCTCCCAATGTTGCGTGTGTCTATGAGCGACGGGATCGCTTACCTTATCAAGTGACCCTCTGCAAGTCTTCGCTTCCATAAAAATGACACCAACAGTTTTAAAACTAAAATAAAATAAAAAAGTGTATTTTTTATATCTGCAAGAGTGTACGCTATCTTCGTAAATGATGAATGATATGTTTTGCGTTCCGTTTTCAATATTTTATTGCTAGTCGTTTTTCATGACTTTGAGCGACGCAGAATAATTAGGAATGACCGAAACGTGACAGCTCAACATATTCTAAAAAAATCTGTCTGGAATCAAACCTAGGCACTAGTGTTCAGTCAGGTGCTCTGACCTCGGGCCTACAAGGTCGTCGCTGACGTCACCACCGGCGACGTCCACGATATTCGGCGATATTGCAAAAGAACGGCACGCGTGAACGAGAAATCGCCTGGAAAACACTAACCGTTGGGCGACAAATTGTCAATCATCGAAATCAGGAGCGGTCAACCATTTTTTTCCAAAGCATCTTTCAATTTTGACAAGCTACTTGCCCACGGTTCCATTCGCATAAAACTTCCTTACATAATTACTTAAAGTAAAATATAAATATTAACTGCGGATTTTACTGTGTTTAATTTTTATTTTAATCCCATTTACTAATTTCCATTATGGAAACACTACAGGAGTTGATATAGGAGATAACTATTAAACGGAACATTTCAAAGTAACGTCTTAATATTTAAAAAAAAAAACTTATATTTCTTTAACCATTCCAATTAGGCTTGTGTTAGGATATGGTGCGCAACAATGGTCGAATGGCGGGTAAATATCTTGACTGGCAGAAGATTGGCGTCTTATTCGTGGATTTTTTTGAGAATTTATTTATATATAAAGTTATCGTGAATAATCAATAACAAAAAAAAAACAGACAAATTTTTAGTAAGACTGACTAACGGCAATTAATTTGTATAATATAATATATTGTTGTGCATATTTTAATTTTACTTGTGAAAACAAAGTTTTATATTCGTCGTGCTAAGCAATATCTTTGGAGCTTTGGATGTTTTTTTTTATAATATTGGCAAATTATTCTTATGTATTACGTTTTTGGGTTACACTTTTAATCATCTTTTAACTCGGTAAATTCATGACGATTTCCACGATGATTACTGATTGTTTTTAAGGGCCATGATAGACAATGTCCGGCCGCTCGCCTTTAGTTTGGTACGGTCCAGCGAATGTTAACGAAACGGTAAAATCCCAGTACTTTCCATGCTTTTATTTTTCGATCTGGTGTTTCATGTGGAGCCATGGTAGCTCAGTATCAGGGCTCTCGCTTTTAACCCTGTTTACTCAAGGTGAACCTCAGTTCAAACCCCGGTGCCGTCACCAATGTAATTGTTAATCTTCTTATTGCAATTTTAAATGCTGATTTACAACGCTCTCTGCGGTGAAGAATAACATCGTGAGGAAACCAATATATCTAAGATATATTTCCGAAATATGTGAAGTCCATTCCGATCCGATCAATGTCCCAATCAGCATTGGGGCCGCGTTGTTGATTATATCCTGTACCCTCTGTCTAGAGGTGGTCTCTGTCTGGTTTCTGCCCACCAGTAGAACAATTAAAAATAATAGGCTGTTACTTCTACTACTTGGTGTTTCGTGGCAATGTGATCTTCTTTCGTATGTCCACCGAAAGAAAAGTCTTGTCCATCATTGCATAGAAAGAAATGAAAATAGATTGTACCTTAATACTTTTGCTTTTATGACTTTGTTTAAATCCACAGTGTATAGTATTACATGCAATCCTGTAATGAATTTTGCCGAAACTACGTCGCTTTGTGTTGATACACAAGATCGGTTTTGTTTCGTACCAAGATTAAGGGTAGATATAATGCTCTCTTCTTGTGTAATTTATCGTCTACCATAGTGAAATATAGGAAGCGATAAATCAATATCGTCCTCGCAAACCAATTATTGCCACCCCTGATCTGTGTGATGAATACGCATGTCGATATGACGGTTCGACTAGTGATGTATACGTACCATTAAAAATACGATGCATAATATAATATTGAATATTGTAATAGGTACAAGAGCCGTGGTAGCTCAGTATCGAGTTCGATCCCCGGCATCAATGAAATTATCAAATTTCTAATACCAATTTTGAGTGTTGATTTGCCACGTGCTCGTCGATGAAGGAAAAATCGTGAGAAACCTGCGTATCGAAGTTATAATATTTCTGAGATATGTGAAGTCCACAAGCCCGCACTGGGGTCGCGTGGCGGTCTATGCCCCTATATCCATTGTCTAGAGGAGGCCGTAACCCAGCTGTGTTTTATTGTAATAGGTTTTATCTCATTAAGTAAAGGGAAATTTTTGTATATATAAATATTATTACATTCCTGTTCTTATTACGTGTTTTGTTTTATAGATGACAATTTTTCTATCGTAAAGTATGTAAGTTTTTGTCTTATTGTCATTGATACGATCTTGTTACCCGTGCCAATAATTAAAAAGGCCGGTACGAACATTCTTAAGTTGCTATGGAACATCACTGGGTCCGACCGGGCCGGGTGTCAAGTTGAACGATTGTTCCGAAACGATACCGCGCTTGTTTATAAATACTTTGCGGTGGAAAAAAAATGCGCTCTGTCCACCTACTACGTGACGGCAATCGTTATCGGACGATTAGGACTGAGTCATCGCGTTGTTGAGGTCCTGAGGAAATTCGTTGGGATGTGTGTTTGAACCTATTTTTTTAGAGAGCGTACAACTAGGCGGTCGAGTAATTTTTTAATTTTAAATTTTGATTCGATATGAACCCTACATCCGCAGTGTTGCGTTGTTGTATCAACTTTTTACCAACAAAAAGAACTTCCGTATTTGTATCACCATGCTTATAGAAAGGAAAATGCCTATTTTTATATGGCCGACCCAACCTTGTAGCATCATTTAAACTTTTAGAGACTAGACTTATTAAGTTAATTTGAATTAGTAAACATGTCTGTAAAGCAAATTTCATATTTTTATACTTTAAATTAAAATTCCCTGTTTAAAAATCAAACCCATAGAGGGTATTCTCCTACCAAATTTCTAGGTAGTCCTAGACGAAATTCGGTAAGCGGAAATTTAAATTCTAACCAATAATAGCTATGGTTTAAAAGCGATAAAAGAACAAGCAAACCAAGCAAATGTTGGCACTGCAAAATAGGTACTAATTTCATGAGGTGAGATTGGTAAAAACTTACGCAAAATCATATGAGATTCAAAGGTGTTGCTGCATTATTTTCTTTTGGTTTGTGAAAGATAGAATGCTTACTAAGTAACTTATTCACTGTTTACTATATTATGAAATCCAATTTTGTTATCTTAGCACTATTTGCTTGTCTGTATTGCTTAAATATAATATTTATGGAGTCGCTGATTTGAGTTTTAGCATGACAAAATTATCCGATAAAAACATTGTGGATAGCACTTTAGATGTCTATGTTGCATTGAAAAACACCTATCATCGCCTATTTTGTAAATCAAACATTGTTATGGACGTGTTGAACAAACTTTAAAAGACATACAGTGTACACATATTGAACAAACTTTAATTTTATAGTGACAGTTTATGCTCAGTTATATAGCAGTATTGACATCTTGCTTGCTATGGAATAAAAGTGCTTTAATGCGGAGTTTTAAAGACATCGCAATGCAGTCTTACGGATCATTCTTGTTCTATCTCCGTTAAGAAGGATGGAACAACACATGTGCTCGAGAGGCTTACATTGAATTGCTAGATTACGCGTATAATTTAATCGACTATTTCGAAGTCATCCAAACGCCCGAAGATGTATTTTTCATTAAATTAAGAAAAAAGGTTATGTAACGCTACGGCGTATTTTATTACTTGGAGATTTTGTCCTTAAATTTTTTTTTTCAAAAATTCAATTGTTACGGACTCTTAATCTACATGCAAATAGAATTAAAACGTTGACAGATTTCGGACGTTTACGATATTTTGAACGCGTTCGAAGTTTACAACGTCTGAGCGCATCTACTTTCCTTACTTTCCCGCATTCAAAAAGCTTTAATTTTTTATTTTAAAAAGATAAAATATTGCCACGTGAAATATGACACTCCAATGACAAAGTCCCTCTTAAGTCATAAAAAACAGATGGATTTTTAAAATCTTACTCAATCGTTATTCTAGAGTAAATCCAAATGGTATCTTCTTCCTGTAATCAACTTTTTATTGAGAAGCAAGTACTGTCTGCATTGCAAGTGCTTCATAGTCCATTGTTCGTGCTTTACGGTAGTAGAATACCATTTCATTACGTTATCTTTGTGTGATGCCAATCTTTCATAAAGTATACGACTAGCCTTAAAGTCGAGGGCTTTGCTGCTCTAATAGAAATCGCATAGGGAATTATTCAACATGCATTTTTTTATGGAAAGGAAGACAAACGAGTAGACGGTTCGCTTGATGGTAAGCTATGCCCATAGACACACGCAACATCGAGAATGTGTGGTCAACTTGGGAAATTGGATTGAATAGTTTTATTGGAAATGTTGGGTGGGGATTAAAGATTTGGAGAGAAAAGGAGCGAGAAAAGAGTAGGGTAGACATGGCCATTTGGTATCCCCAAAAGTCATGCATACTTTTTTTTAGGCCGACTTTACTAAGGGTACTTTCCGGGGCGAGAAAATCTCCATGCACCTGCAATAGCTGTTATTTTTATTAAAGTCCGTCTCGTGCCGATTGCGCATCTTCCTCGCGGCGGACTAACAAGAGACGCCTATGTCAACAAGCGGATTGCGCGAACTAGGTCCGTCTCCGGACAGAGACCGCTGACCAAACAGCCGCCCGTGCCCCACTGTCAACAAATGATCTAATACAAATACATTCGTTATTGTACAAGCAAGCAAGCGTGTGCGATTAAAAATAGTGTACGCGCCAGTGACGCATTTAGGAATCGCTCACTGCACGCCTGCTTACGTGCGAACGCAGAGGCGAAGGCTTCGCATGCTATTGTTACATTGGATTTATCGAGAATCGATTTTTAGATGTGATAGAGCAATTCTTGCTTGGCTAGTTTTAGCTCTACATAAAATGGGCTAATTGTGGGCACGGGCCATGTTTATCACAAGGTATGAGACGAATTTGGATTAAAAAGTGGTCTTCCCAAAAACCAGAGTTAGTATAAGTCGGATTCATACTAGCTCTCTAGTAGTATGTAGATTTTTGGGGTGGCCAGATTCGTCGAAATATTTAGTTTTTTTTTTCTTAGAAAATATAGTGTAAATTCTAGATAACGACACTTAAGGGAATGTACATTTTATGACGTTATAGAGTTATCGTTAAATGGAAAGAGTGTATCATTATATGGAATGCAGGAGTCTGTTATTAAATCAAGTGACATTACATGGAGTTTACACTGTATTAGTAAATCATTTGAAATTTTACTAATATTTCTTAACCATTCAAACTAAGCTCTAGGCATGTTAGGATATGGTTACGACAATAGTCAAATGGGGGATTTGAACCCTTGACCATGTGTTGTATACGTTCCATACCCTTAACCATTAGGCTATCGGCGCTTTTAAACCTCTACTTTGCGACTAATATTACTGCCTTTTTATGTTTTGGCATCTGAATCCTTACTTACTCTACACCGTATGGTTAAAAGACGTCTCAGGGCATTTTTCTTTTTAAACGTATTTAAATAAATTATAGACTTGTATTTTAATATGCTTGTTAACATTATTTTCGAAACTGAAAGTGTTATTACCCTACAAGTACATAATTTTTTTTATGGAATTGAAATGAAACCTGTGTTCACCTGATAGTGAGTAATCCCGTCGCCCATAGACACAACATCCAGCAATATTCGGAGACTTGTGAGTGCGTTGTCAACCTGGGAAATTGGATAAAATAGGTTTATTGGATTAGATGTGTTGGGATTGTAGAGAAAAGGAGTGGGAAAAGAAAATGGTAGACGTGGCCTAATTTTATACCGACTTTATAAAGGATCCTAACATTTTTTTTATTTGTAAATCATACTGTCGTAGAGTGAGATGTCTGTAGTAGTCTGATCTTATGCACCTTTTGTATGTGTTAACTTTAGCGGTATCTATGTTGCGGTTGCGTTGTAATCCGGTAATAACCAGAAAATGCAATGACATTGATTGGGAGGACATAACTCATTACATGCATTGTCCTGCTTGATGTCAGATTATCCTTTCAGCGGAAGAATATGTAAGTCGCATTAAATACTAAATATTTTCTATACATACGATACACACTAAAAACTATATTAATTTTGCAAATTTAGAATATTATATGTTTTGGTGGCGAGTAAGATATTTGTTAGTTTTAAGACATTGATCACAACTGCTTTTTTCAATTTGACTGTTCATTTCATCCGACTGCAAATATGAAGTGTATAACGATTGGTTTGAATTCCAATTCGGTAATACGAGTAGAATGGCGATCCAAGCCGAGGCTCCTCCGCGAGCCCTCGAGCTTAGCCACTCTTAAACGAGGTTTAGGCCAGGTGCCCCGAGCGCCACCGGCCACCTCCAGCCCGTCGGAGCTGCATAAGCCTCTCTGGGCAGCAGTGATGATGCCCACGCCAAAAAAAAAATGGTTTGATGTTATTTTTGCGATCATTCTTTTTACTTATACATATCCAGGTGATTGGCGAGTCACGTACGATATTTAAACTGAGCGCTCGGTACTCGATTATTATCATAGGGACATAGTTTAAATCCAAATTTTCCAATAAATAAATGAAATATGGCGGCTGTGATCAGCTGGTACGCGCGAGGCCGTCGTCTCACTCCGTGTACGATCGGCTGAACATGAATTACGTAATTATTTTTTTAAGTTTAGATTACTATTACTGAGTATTAAATCTCGTGAAGTCGTATATGATCCCCACATATAACGTCTTAATGTATTAAAAGTGACTCGCCAGTCACCCTGTATATGCGTTAGTTATACATATATTTATTATTATTGAGAAAAAATAACATCAATCATGAAATAGTTTCATAACGGACTTGATAAAATTAAAACTTCAGGCGATTATTAAATCGATGTTTCAATTTCATGATAAATCCAATATATATTATTAATTCCTCTTGTTTTTGCGATTTTGGATATTTTTTCATGTCGTAAGAAACATGTTTGTTTTTACCAAGATCTCTAAGAACAGATTCGAGAATGGTTGATACTGTTTGTTTGATTTCTTGTAACGTTTCCGCGAATAATGACGTTTATTGGCTTTATTTTGAAATCGCGTGTAAATAATACTGGAAATTGCGAACTACAAAAGGTTTTAATTACTAATGTCAACTAAATGACATTGGATTTCGAAAAATTGCCAAGGTACTTTTCACAAAAAAGCGGAGATCTGTGTTAGCGCTTTATTCTCTGTACTTGCTATTCTTCTAGCAGCTGCTTGAGATTGTATTGTATCGAATATAATTCCTCACATTGTTTTTTTCGTTGCATTTTCTTGGATTGTGATAGGTAACCTGGAAGTGTTTCAAAAGGAAACATAAATCGCGTAAAAATTTTGACTTTGAAATGGACCAATTAATTGACCAATAAACTTAATAAATAACGCTCGTGTTGCAACGCACTAATGTTAAAAACTAAAACTCTCTACAACTCAACCGATTTTAGTGGAGACAATTTTAAATGGAAGAGGTCAGTTCGCTCGGAGCGAGTGTTCGTAAAATTAATCGGTTCGATCCAAAGGCAGCTATAATAGCATTATAAACTTATATTGCCAGGTGGTAGAGCATAACATCCTTTCACAGCGTTTCCTGCACATCTACGCGCCCGCCCTGGAGAGTACCACCGCCCTTTATAAAGTCGGCTTAAAATAAAGTATGCATGACTTTTGGGAATGCCGGATAGCCATGTCTACCCTTTTCTTTTCCCACTCCTGTCCCCTTCAAATCTCTAATCCCGACCCCATCATATCCAATAAACCTATTCTATCCAATTTCCCAGGTTGATAACGCACTCGCAACACTCCGGATGTTGCGTGTGTCTATGGACGACGGAATCATTTTCTATCAGGTGAACCGTCTGTTTGTTTGTCTTCCTTTCCAAAAAAATATCGATGCCTTAATCCTCCAACCAGCTATCTACACTTTTGTTAAAAACGTGAAGTTCGGAAAGACATGATTTGCAGACGTTTAAAATCTTACGTTATATTATTTCTTTGAATGAATCGCTATTCGCAAAGTTTTCTGGTTTCTCTGTGCGGTTAATTTAATTCTCTTTTGTATTAAATTTGAAAAATATTTCTATTTTATATGGTCACCCTGACAAGATATCTGAAGCCTGCCAATCCGCACTTGGGCCGTGTGGTGGACTATGCCCAATACCCTCTGTCTAGAGGAGGCCTTTGCCCAGCAGTGGGACAATATAAAAATAGGCTTACTTTACTTTTATGGGGAAGGGTAAATTTTAGGTAAATTCCAATACTTGATGACAAATCTGTCAACTAAAACTGTAGACTGTATCCATACGTAGTTATTTTTATTCAACTTGACAAAATAATATACTTACAGTCGTCGTAACAAATTTTGTGTAATTAAATCAAAAGTTTTTTTAGTGTCTATTTGATTGTCGTAACCTGCTGAGTCAATTTGTATTTGTTAAAGTATTCTATTTTTTGTCACTTTTCCTTTTGGAAAGTTCTTAACCAATAATTTTGACCGTTTAATTTTGCATATGCTTGTTTCTAGTTGCTATTAATAATTACTAGTTTAATTTCTTAATTGATTTCTGAATTTTTTAAATTACGAATCTACTTCAAACACTTTAGGGGTGAAGGCTCATGATACATTTTTGCAGTTATTTAGATTTAGAAAAGAAACTACTAAACAAAAGGTAGGCCCAAATGTAGTCCAAAGGTAATAGGTATTCAACGTCGTTACCTTCAAATAAATATCTTCATAACTTGCGGATAAATCGAGGCATGTAAGAAAAAATAATACATACAGTCGAACATATTACCTATATTTTAAGCGGTTAAAAAGAAGTAGTAGTCGGTGGATTGATTTTGAATATTCCAATTTTAAATTTTCACGAGGGGTTTGTTAATAATATGTTCGTATGGTTTTTTATTTTCTTTTTTATTTTAATTAACGGGAATTCTGGTAGGGTTAACACACTGCTTTTTTTAATAGTTTTTTTTGAAACATTTGTAAATAGTTACTTAAATTTATTTCACAATTTTAATAAAACACATTTTGTTTACGTACAGTCTATTAGTAGATAATGTAAAACACCGACATTAAAAATGCAGTGATATAAGCGGGATTAATACGTCTATGTGAAGCTCTACAAGGCAACGTCCCGCTAGGCTCTTAACTGTGACCTATTTTATTTCTCATACAAGTCAGTAATTTTCTAGAGGTTCGCTGTGGTTGTTTACCCTAAAATTTAGTTTTATTGGCGTTTATTTTCCTTTTAACCTACTTGAAAAAAGGAGGAAGGGTCTCAATTCGAATGTTTCTATTTTTTATATACGTTTGCGCGCATATCTCCGTCATTTATGAACCGATCTTGAAAAATCTTTTTAGTAGGGTATGTTTCCGAAGCGGTTCCATAAAATTTTCAGAAAAATCGGTTTAGTAGTCTTTTAAATCAAAATAACCAAATCGATTTTATGTATGTTTGCGCGTATCTCCTTAATTTCTTAACCAATTTCAAAAATTATGTTTTTTATATGATACAGAATTCTTCGTAGATAGGCCCATATTTTTTTTAAATCGGTTCATTGGTTTGTTTAAAAAATACAAAAATAAAAAAAATTAGAAATGTACGCACATATCTTCGCAACTTATGAACTGATTTACAGCAAATTTTTTTTATCTGATAGGGGGGCACACTTCCACAATGGTTCAACAATTTTTTTTTTATAAAAATGGGATAAGTTGTTTGTTTTTAAAATCAAAATAACGCAGAAGACTTAAAGCTTTAAAAAATAAGCAAAGAAAGTCACATCCGCGTTAATACAATAATAGAATGAAAATACATTATTTACAAATACAACCTATATATGCCATCTAGATGGCAGAGGGCAACATTTACTTATTTATTTGTTTATACTTTTATGCAACTTTAATATAAGGATTTGAAATTCTGGATTTAATGCCGTAAGATCATTTCTCTCAGTCAACCCGGGGCATGTAGATAAGCTGTGGTAGTAATTTGAAATAAAAAAAATAATCAATTGAAATAATATACTTAGACGTATATGTACGCATAGATACACAAATATAAAAATATATACGAATAGATATGTGCATGAATACATACATAAATGTAACATCGTAATCACAATTTCTTAATGAAAATCTCGAATCATACGTTTAAATGATGTTTTGGTAGAGGCTCTAGGAATGTCATCCGGCAAAAAATTCCAAGGTAGTGTCACCTGGGTGGTGTTCACTCTAGTTGCACTTATTAAAGCGGGAATACACGTGACTGTAGCTTGCATAAAAGTACCTTGCACGTGCCACCTACTTTCATGTGTTTACGCTAACTGGCATGACTATCTACAAGTAGTAGTCAAAAGTCCTTCTGACCGAATTTCGGTCATGGTGGCCAATCTATTCACAGCCAACTGGGCAGGAGATATTATAGTGCACAAATATACGCGCAAACACAGGTGTACTCAGTTCCTTAACTGTCATAGCCCGATGGAACGGATATCCGACACGATCGGAGAGAGATCAGGCGCACGACCGACTTTTTACATGCCCATCCGACGAATGGGTTATCTTTCTTTTCAGGCAAACGGGTGATCAGCCCGCATTGCCCTAATCCAACCAAAAATCAACAATGCAAAGTTATTGTTCTTCCACGGGAATCGAACCTACGACCTCTGGTTTACAAAGCAAGGGCCAATACTACTAAGCTATGGAGGTGGCGGAGTAAGTAGATAGTACAACATTTGATTTTCTTCCTTTTACTGGCATGCAACATGAGGGAGGGGTTGCGGGGGCTACGAAACGTTCATCGCTTTGCATTGCGACTGTAACTTGCACATGCCGTTGACAAGCATGCACTCTACTGTTCCATTTTAACCGACTTCAAAAAGGACGTAGATTCTTAATTCGAACGCTTATATTTTTATGTACGCTCGCGCATATCTCCGTCATTTATGAACCGATTTTCAAAATTCTTTTTATAAAGATCGGATTAGTAGTTTGTTTTTAAAATCAAAATAACGGAGAAGATATGTTTCGAAAGTACATTTTAAGGCGTTTTAAGTCTGTTTTTATAATTTCCTGTGAAAATAAATTTCTACAGGCATGTGCATTCCCCCCTTAGACATCTGGACTGAAGATGTACCATCGCGCCACTCAAAAGACATGTTAATGATTTCGTAATTTAGTGCGAAAATAATACGTGTTTGATATAGTTTACGTGTGTGAATACAATATATGCTAGTTGTTTGCAACAATATGTTAATTGCTCAATCTCTTCTTGCATTGACACAAATGTTACACGTTGTTTGATAAAATGGTTACGGGACGAACTTCATGGGTGAGGGGATTCAAACATGAATGAAACGCTGCATAATCGGTAAATTTTATTTTTTTTACGAGTTGACCCGTTCTCGCCCTATGTCGAAACCTAGCTTCCCTCCGATTCAATCAATTTAAGTCGAATACATTTCAAACGGAACCAGATATACAGGGAAAGAAAGAATGGAAGCTATGGAAACATAAGGAATTTGTATGGAGAAATCGCATGCATATACTGTGAGTAGCCTAGAATTTTGGTGAATTCCAACGCTTATGATAAAACTGTGCATCAACAACATGCAATAAAAAAAAGGATGAAGTTAATCGAATGGATGGGACAGTTGGACGAACTTACATTGACGTATTAATTTTCATAAATTCTTTATAATACAGACTTGCTTAGTGTATTACTTTTAAAGTATATAAATAAAAAGAGAACTGCTCTTAACATCAACGACTGCAGGACTTCTGCGTTAGATATACTTTGCCCACATTTTGTTTTGTTTCTCGTATCAAGAATTTTTCTAGATTTTAACAGACTTCAAAAAATGAGGAAGGTTCTCAATTCAAATGTTTATATGTTTTTTTAAGTATGTTCGCGCAT
>JAOCPS010000021.1:221588-232719 GCA_025505425.1 Graphium colonna | reverse complement strand
CACTCCACCTTGCCTGAGGACGTCCTACACTACGCTTGCCGAGACGCAGTCTCCACTCAAGAACTCGTTTACTCCAACATATGTATGCACATATATCTATACTAATATTATAAAAATGAAAAATGTGATCGTTGGTTTGAACGCGCTAATCTTAGGAACTACTGGTCCAAATTGGAAAATTCTTTATGTTTTGGGTAAACAATTTATCGAGGAAGGCTTTAGGCTACATAACATCACGCCATGACCAATAGGAGCGGAGTAACATAGAAAATGTTGCAAAGAAGTGAAATTTTTGGCGGGTGGAACCGCAGGGAGCAGCTAGGTGTAGATAAGGTTATTGCGAATACATCTTCCATCTTTGAGATAATTGTCTGCTATACAGCTTCAACTTGCACTTACAGAGACCCATTGAGCAGTAACTTGACAGAAGAATGTTAATCCTGCTTTTGTATACAAATAACATTTCTTTTTATTTTCAAGTGTTCAAAGTAGGCGGATGATGATTGGTTGGCACAGCGCTAAGTTTTTGGTTTCAACGTCGCGATTTGCGAAGCTTGGCTCCCACGCGAATAAATTTATTATACGGCCTAAACAAAACTGTATGTTTGTATGTTGATGATTTTTTTTAAATAGCCACTAAAACACAACCCATAGAGGTTATAGTTAGGTAAGCGTTGTTTAAAAACAAGAATAACTAAAATTCATACCCATTATAATGTTCTCCTGGCCGAATTATGGCAACGGCAGCCTATCTACTTCAGAGATCAGCCAATAGGGCACGAGATATTATAGTGCCCAAATGTACGTATAAACACAAGTGCTCTCTGTGTTCCTTTAGTGTCATGGCATAGCCCGATAAGACGGAAATCCAATACGAAGAACTTCGGTTTGCAAAGCAATGGCCCATACCACTAAGTCACGGAGGCGGCATAACCGTTAAAAACCCTGGCCAAAAGCGTATTATGGGGCATGGATCCTTTTTGAATATTTTATTTAATTTTTTTTATTATCAAAACCCAGAATCCATAGAAATATTCCTCCAATTCTATTTTGTAATGTACACGCACATATCCACATTCATGGCTCTATTAACGTAAAGCCTTTAACCCGTAAAAACAGACTTTCCACGGGTTCGGGTTGCCACTATGAAGTTCTATATAGCGGATTTAGCATCTTAGAGCTGAGCCCGTCATACAAAGACAGAGCATTTATTAAGACAAGTCAAGAGTACCTACACAGTTTTTTACTTCGATTTGGACCGATATAACAGAAAAATAACTTGACAACTAAAAAAACCATGTACAAGCAACTAATAACAGGTCTATTATATTAGTAAGGAAATGATAAAACGAGAAACATTCTAACCATAATTCTGAAAATATCAAATATCATACCGTTATTAACAAAGCGGAAACTTTTCTTAAAAGGTCTGAAAGTTTATCGCAAAAAATACGTCATCATTATCTCGTACTAATTGAGCATTTTGTAGCGTTTGAGCAGTCTGTTACTAATTTGGCGGATGTCCCCCGTTTCCGCCGATGCCAGAGGGAACAGTTTTTGTATGGACAGCAACGTTCAAGAAAAAAGTTTTGTTGCCAAATGCACTTTTAAACTTATTCGACGCTTTGACATACCTTCACGAAATTATACGTTTGATACGAACACCTCGCGTGTTTCATATAACGAATTATGTGTCATGAATGTATCATAGTAATAGGTATCGAGCTAGTTGCATTCCAGATCATAGGCTAAATGTAAAAGCATATCTTTTATGCTTATACTGTAACATTTTTTATTACTCATCACTAAACTGGTCGCAATGCCCTGCCATAATACAGTTTTATACTAGTACGGAGGGTGGCCGAACTATATGTAATGTAGCAAATTAGCCGACAAATTGTTTGTGCATTATGTTACCTTAAGTTATTATGGAAATGTATAATAAGGCTAAGTTATTTTCTGTAATAATAAATAAATAAATAAAAATAAAATATAGTCTTTAAAAGGCAGTTGGTACCTTAAAAATTTTAAACCTTCTCAGTGGATAAGGTTAAGGTATTGGAAATAGGTGATTAAGGTTGTAATAATAGGTGATTGGTAGATGAACGGCTGTATGAACGTCCGTCATTTTTAAAGTAAGATTCACGACATTTCATACAAATGTTTCCTCTCATAGGACAGGCATAGCCCAGTGTGGGGTCCAGTCGTAACTGAAAATCAGAAACATGTCCGTAAAAAAGGTTACAGTAAAATAAAGTATTAAATATTAAAAATTATTATAAATAATTTGTTAAAATTATTTATAAAGGCAGTATATTAAAATTTACATTTATTAATATTTTGATAGTTCATATTATTTTGTTTATATTTCTTTTAGGAAATAATATTGATAAATTTGCATCTTAACTCGATAGATAGCGTTGTTAAATTTCTGAATCGCATTGCGTTAATACATAATTGCGAAGACTGAAACAACTGATAGTAATATATAAATAGATTAAAGGAACACCTTATTCATCTCCGAGAGATGGACGACACAGTAGCTAATAAGGCCAACAAACCATTACGCGATCGCGTTTCGCGGTGAGGTTGAGGAAATCATTAAAAAACTACGACCACATAAAACCCCAAGCTCTGATGGCATCACAAATAAGGTGACAAAAATCCTTCCTACAGCCATCATCCAAATACTGGTCGCAATATATAATGCGGCAATAACCGAAGGCTTCTTCCCACTGAGTGGAAGAGCGCTGAGGTTACAAACCCGCGACAAACCATACATCATATCGTCCCATTAGTCTTCTTAAATCCTTTGGTAAAATATATGAAAGACTAAACCTAGCCCGCTTACGAAGTTTCATGGACTCTCGAGGGCTTTCCATTACCGAACAATTCGGCTTCAGAGCCAATCATTCATGCACCCATCAAGTCCACCGCATCACTTAGCACATATTAGCCAAAAGGCAATAAGGTTTCCACACAGGAGCGCTCTTTCTCGATGTCGCGAAAGCGTTCGATAAAGTCTGGCATAACGGTCTCATATACAAATTGTATGAGCACGGAATGCCCGATCGTCTCGTATGCATAATACGAGACTTTCTTAGTGATCGAACCTTCCGCTACCGCGTAGAAGGAGTATGTTCGACCCCACGTCCCATTCAATCTGGGGTGCCCCAAGGTTCGGTCCTCGGGCCAACTCTATACACGCTCTACACCAATGACGTACCGCGTATCCCAGGTGCGTAGATAGCCCTTTTCGCTGACGACACCTGTATCTATACATCAAGCTCTAAAGCTGATGTTATTCTCAAACGCCTACAAACCGCAAGCAACACCCTTGGTAAATTGTTTCAGAAATGGCGCATTGAAATAAATCCATCCAAAAGCGCGGCTCTATACTTCATCCGCAGAAGAGCGAGTAAACTCCCATCCGTCACCCTAATGGACAGTCCAATACCATGGGTAGACAAAACTAAATATCTAGGTGTCGTCCTTGACTCAAAGTTCAGCTTCGCCCCGCACATAACTCGGGTTAGAAACCGGGCGGCCTACGTGCTATGCCGCCTATATATATATATCAACTCAAAATTGTCCCTTCGGAATAAGGTGATTATTCATAAGGTAATTCGCCCCATTATGACTTATGCGTACCCGTTCTTCGCACACATAAGTACACAACAGATAGGCCGACTTCAGGTTATACAAAATCGGTTCTTGCGTAGAGCCACGAGAGCACACTAGTTCATGCTCAATATCGACTTACATGTCGATCTAGAGCTTCCCACCATCGCTCAAGTCCCACTACTTTGATTCCGCCGCAAACCACCCGAATCCATTAGTAAAAGGTGCCTCCACCTACAGGCCCATTTCGCTAGGCTCATTTAAGCGCGAATACCTTAGACTGCGGGACGCGTTAGACTTTCCCGATGATGACACAACGCTTGCGATCGCGAGACATAAAGAGCGCCTTAAAGAACAAAGAATAGGCCGCACTCGCCGGCGAAATACATATACTATATACCGCCGCTTTGCGGGTAGGTTCTCCCCCGATAGAGGCGTTGCTGTTGGAGTTTCTTCCCCCACCGCTTCTTCTCCCAGCGATAACGCATCCCGAAGCGGTAGCAAAGTTAAATGTAGTTCTCCCCTTAATCAAGTAATAGCAACCGACCGAGCCGAGGTCCGGCCCTCTCGGACACCCTCGAGTCGGAGTGCTAAACGCGAATTAAGTGCCAGTCTAAGCAGAGGTCCCCTCCTGGGGGCCCTTAAGCCTGAGCACTCCATGGAGCGTCCGCCGAAGCGACCTAAGAGCTCGGCGGCCTCCCAAACCGGTCACGCGCGCAGAGTGGTGGCTCGAGCCGAGGTTTCCTTAGGGAGCCCTCGAGCTAGCCACTCATAAACGAGGTTTAGGCCAGGCGCACTAAGCGCCGGCCACCTCAAGTTCGTCGGATCTGCAGAGGCCCATCTGGCCAGCAGTGATGATGCCCGCGACAAAAAAAACCTTGAACTTGGAGAACTATTAATGAGAGTCACCCAACTGTCTTAAAAATAGAGACAATCCTTGCATCGGATAGGCATGTAAAAAATAGCCGTAGGCCTGTTTGCTCTCAGGTACCATCTCAGTTTATGAGAGTAAAGATACAAAGACTGCATCTGTATCATCGTTTATTTAATTATTAAATATTTATGCACAAAAATACTGTACAGTGGCAGGCTTAGTGCTAAAAGCATATTCTGCCAGTCAACCAGGGTGGTACTAAGAAGCTAAGGTAAATGCACTTATAATATTAAAAAAGAGGATGAAAAGGATGTCAATAAAAGTTAGTAAAACTATATTTAAAGCAATGTATATGTGAATAACATATGGTAAAGAAATATGTATCATATAATACACAATTACACTTATGCATTACAAAATCTCCTTTCCTGTGGGTTGATTTTTAAGATTTGAATAAAATCGTTTGTTCTGGTTTTATACATTTTTTTACTACTGATAATATTAAATGATAACTCCCCAAGTATATTATATTTTCTTCTAAACTTTGTGTAATGTACTAACAATTGTGTTGTCCTGTTTCAGCAGTTTCAAATGAAATCATTAGCTACCGGCCATTTGCCAAATCATATTACATACTCAGATTTTCTCACTGAAGGATATTTATTATTTACTTATTTTCCCTTCATTTAGCCTTATTTTATATTTTCAACCTTGTTGTAGGCAAATTCATTGATCTTAAGTATGGAGTCCAGTAAAATATAAAAAAAAGAAGAGACTCAGAGATAAGCCCCCAGCTCAATCAATAATAATTTATTGTTTCAAAGATTTTATGGTCTATTTCATACTTTTATTATCAATAAAACAATATTTTATTATTAATTTAACATTGTTATGTATAATATTGTATAATAATAAACATATTATAATTAAAAAAATTAAAGTTATGGTTAAAATTTAACAAAGATTACTAAAAAAAATAAAGACTACACTAAATTGGTTGGTAATTGCAAAATATCAGTAAAAACTTATTTCCATATTATCTTACATAATTGCCTACACATATCAAACATATCTGCCCCCTTTATGGCCATTTTTTTTGTAAGTGATTTGTTTGTTTACCTTATCTATGGTTTTGTTTGGAACAGACTGTATATGTATAATGTTATGTGTGTTCCCTGCCTTCTAGAAATAGATAAACTGCTGCTGTTTTCAATTTGAAGCAAAAGAATCTTTCTGTTACTAAAAATAAAATGCTGAATATCAAATGTTGCTTCATTAAGTTTGCCTTCTTAGATATCTCAATATTTATATTAGTAATATAATGTCAATAAAAGTTATTTTAACATTAGGACTTTAAGAAATATGTAACATAATTACATTTCCATGATGTATTTAAGACATTCATTCATCATATTTAGGGCATTTTATGATGGCAATCTTAATAGATATGTGCATGGGTCTTGTGAAAAGTAAATATTGCTTTATTTATGTAACTTTTTAACAAAATATTTTTTGTACCTTTAAATGTATTCACATTTAATTTCCTATAAAGTGATGAAATAAGCTGAAATGATATACATGGCATAATCAATCACATAATACTCTGATATTTATTGAGAAAAATCAAAACAGTTTACCCCATACTTTTTTAAAAAAGATGACACACCAAAACAGATGCTAAATAACCACAGCATGTTTGCTGCTCACCAGAGTCAGTGGCGGTTATATACATTTGTAACCAGGCTTTGGTGCCCCTACCAATTTGATATTCTTATTATTAAGGTAAGTTTCATAGCTTATAATTTGTTTTTGTATTTTATATAAACAATATATGCATACAATTTTTGGCCCAATATATATGATTTTTAATCTAAACATTGTGTATTTATAACTGCCCTGTTAATTAAGTCAAACTGACACCAACAACATTAATTAAATAAGACAAAATTCATAAAATACATACAACTTTAATACTTATATTAAACAACACTCCATACTTCTTCAAATGCTGTGCATAATTTAGCACATGTTAATGCAGCAGACAAGGGATAGTTGCTTATAGATATTACATCTTCAGAATAATCTACTTCCACCTTACCATGTGCCATTGCCCCAATTATAAGCACTATTGGGTCATCTTTTGGTACCAATTCTCTACATGATTGAACCATTTTGGAACTGAAAGACATGGTAATTTTTCTAACTCCAACAGGTAAATGTGATGTTATTGGATTCTTAATAACCTTCAACAATTTCATAGGTCCATCAGAGGCTCTTATAGCAAATTTATGAAGTAGTTGAACTGAAAGAATTATATTAAATTAATTATTTAGTATTACCTACACTTTCAATTAATTTTATATACAATGTAAATATTACAACAACAAATTTTCATCTTCCAAATACATTTAGATAGTCAAAGCAAGATCATTTGAAAAAAGTACATAGAGGTGAATAAATAAGCAGCTGAAAACAAGACCATAATTTTTTAATACATGTCAACTTTTATTGTATTCTACAAGAAAAGTTTTCTAAAAATTAAAAATAAATTGAAAAATTACCCAGAATATTTTAAAGATTTACACTGCCGGCCAAAAGTTTGAGACCACTTTATACACAGGTTATAATTTGCAAAATATTTTAAATCTGCATATGATAACATAACAATATGAACACCTTAGTAATCTACTAATCATTTTGAATGTCTAAACACCATTTCCTTATTTTTTACACAATGACTATGCCATAAATGGACATTGTTTATTCACCACAGATGAGTGCCGCATAAGGACCAGGTGTTGCAATTGTCATTATAGTATATGGCGGCTCCTTTGTACTTGTTTGGTTATTGTTTTGCGTTGCCATAAATCCTATTCATAGCATGGCTACTTAAGGAGTTAGTCTTGGTTAAATCTATTCAGTCTGAGCTACTGTTTTGTCAAGTGAAGATCTCCAAAAATGGGAAAAGTCCGTGAAATCTCCAGTGAAACTCGTTCCGCCATCGTTACTCTATACGACGAAAGCAAGTCTGAACGAGAAATTGCCGCTAAGCTGATGTTATCAAAGATTTGTGTTTGTAATGCAATAACTCGATACAAAACAACTGGCAGTCATCAAGACCTACTGCGCTCGGAGAGGCCGAGAGCAACCACTTCTAGCGAGACAACATCATTGTTGTAACAAGCAAGCGTAATAGACGTTTAACAGCACCAGAATGACGTTTAACAGCACCAGCAGCCGAACTCAATAAAACTCGACTGGAACCTGTATCATTGACAACAGTAAAGAGAAGACTTCGAGATGCCAATTTGTTTAGTCGCGTAGCTGTTCGTAAACCACTGTTACGACCACCAAACAAAAAGAAATGTCTGCAGTGGGCCTATCGATATTGGGCTGAAGAAGACTTTAAAAAAGTTCTTTGGACTGATAACCAAAAAAAAAATCTCAATCCGATAGAGCTTCTGTGGGAGGAGATGGACAGAAACGTCCGTAGTCATTGTCTGACATCAAAAGAAGACGTCTGGAGGACTTTACAAGACAGTTGAAACAATGTTTCACAAGAAACTATCAATAAACTAATAGCCCTGTTACCAAGATTGGTCAAAAAAGTTATAAAAAGTAAGGGAAGGTTTTTTGACGAAAAGTTAGTTTATATAATACATATTTTTTTTATTAATAATAATGGCAATTATTGTAGTTTTTAAATTATTTTATGTTACATAAAGAGTTCCCTATTTAATAAGATAAATAAATAATTTGTGAACACTAACTTTTACAGTTTTATTCAATATTGTAATTTTTTCAAGGTGGTCTCAAACTTTTGGCCGGCAGTGTATGTCTTTTATATACACTACATTGATTTAATTTGGGATAAAAGGTTTGCTTGAAAAATAAAAGTAGGATACATACCCATCAATCCAGCAAATCTCTTAAATGTTCTTGGTATTCGTGTTTGTGGGTTAATTTCAATAAGAACATTCTTTTCTGTATGAATGTAAACTTGCAATAAACCAGCTCTATTTAATGGTGAATCCATTAACATCAATAAGGATTGATGAGTGATATCTGGACGACATGAACCTGGTTCTCTATCATTCCTGCGCAAAATACCAGCATGGTCGTCACAGTTCAATAGCTCAAAACTGTTGCCATTCTGAAAATCAATAGAAAACAAATTAAAGAATATAATACGATTTTATTTCGCTACAAGCATCTATGCACGGTACGTAAATAATGCATATAAAATAAACAAAATAGGATTATAATATCTAAAGATAGGAATTTACAAGAAAGATACTATTTACAATAAGAGATGAGTAAAACTATACCTTTACAGTCTCGAGTTGAGCATTTTCTAAAATAACAATTAAACGTTTTTCCTGCTTTTTAATGTGAGATGTAACCAAATGTTTTGGAACCGGGTCATATTCGAAATCGTCCTTGTTTGCTGCCAATTTTCTTTTTTTGCCCATATTTATATGAAAATCTTATATCTTAAGACGATATAGTTGATAAATAAATTTGACTAGAACCGATTATTTAGTTAATAATAAAACAATGTAGTTAAAAATTTATTTTATTTACTCTTTTTACTTAATTCAAAAACGCACGTGGTTTTGAATATAAACAAAAAAGGTTGACAGGACCGTTGACAGTGACAGCTTAATAGTGTCAGCAATAGCTGGGAATAGACAAACAAACATATTGTTTATACAAAGTAGGGAGATGTTAAGGGAGTCTCTGACGAGACGTCCCGGACGCGGCGACATCAACGCGTTGGACGTTGGCTCCCCACCACACCCCAAAATTCTTCTTTACGCCACAAAGTAATGCTACGTTCAGAATCTTTCTGTATCTAATTATTTACTCTGTAACACACAGTCTCTCTGTACGTATTATTACTCTGTGGCTTAAAGCAGAATTGAGGTAGCCAACGTCCAACGCGTGGATGTCGCCGCGTCCGGTACGTCTCGTCAGTGACCCTCTTTACATTTTAGGCCGTTTTGTGTACGATTATACAAAAACTAAAAAAAATGTGGCGATGTTGAGAAAATCACTCAAAAATTGAACAGTTTTTAAAAAAATTAAGTTAATTTAATAATACTTACACTTACATTTCCAGTGTGACATATATTTTTAATGGTATGGAGCAGTTTTCATATTTCCTAAAAAGTTTATTTTCAAAATTCTTATTTTCGTCTAAGTTTAAGTAATTAAGAGATATCGTTAACATAATATTATAAAAAAATAAGAATAAATGTACAAGTCCATCTCAAAAAATATTTTTTCTATTTTCATAATTAAATTAAAACGATTCGACTACTAAATAATTCAAAAAAAATCATATTTTTTTTTTCTGACATGATTAAACAAAATGACAACAAATATCTTCTACGATATACTTAATGTTTGTTAGTTTTATTCCGAGTTTTGTCGTTAATGTCTTCCATCGTCTTTGCTGTGATTAATAAAACTACTACAATTTAGGCTTTACATTTGACATTAACTACATTGATTTGGAGCTTTTTCTTTATGGAAAGAAAAACAAGCAAGCAGACGGTTTACATGACGGTAAGCGATCCCGTAGCCCATAGACACACGCAACATCTGGAGAGTTGCGAGTACGTTAACAACCTGGGAGATTGGATAGAATTGGTTTATTGGATATGATGGGGTCGGGATTAAGGATTTGAAGGATAGAATTGGGAAAAGAAAAGGATAGACATGGCCATCCGACATCCCAAAAATCATGCATACTTTATTTTATGCCGTCTTTATAAAGGTTGGTGGTACTTCCCCGGGCGAGCATGGCCGTAGAAGTGCGGCAAAAGCTGTGTAAAGATGTAATGCTCTGCCACCTCTAAAAGCTAATCTTGCATTTTGTTAGTTTCATTTGATCTATTCACTTATTTTTTGACGCAGGGAATGTGCTATTGACACTTCACTGTCCGTGCTGCAGGGGCAAAAAGGACGGTTACGTGTGGTTTTACCCACTAAACCCCGCAGTGTTCCTCCTACGCCTAACCGGGACATAGTATTTACATTAGTTTACTCACGGCCCGGCTAGGGGAGTCCCTTCGGACTCGGTTCGTGTGTGGAGGAGCTAGAAATTAAGCCCACCACGGAATAACATGGGGGGGAGGGGGGGCATCCTTCACATTATGCCTAGGGCTGATCCGCGGCCTACTGTGCAAGCCGGCAGCCCCACGGGGTGGCAGCGTTCCGCCTGCCCGCTCAAAAAATATATTGATATTTTTTTCGATATAATGTATCGCAGTGTTCTATCGATATTTTGCGATATATCATAATAAATGTATTGACAGCAGTCATACAAGTAAAGTCAACAAGGGTAAAGAAGACATGAAAAAAGAAAGCGCGGGAAACACGAATGTGGACGAACGCGTTTTTCGACTTTTAATAAAATTTTATTTTATTTTGTTGGATTTGGATCATTAGTTTAGTGTAGTTTGTGTAAATATATTTGTGATTTCTTAGTTTTATTTATTTAATTATTATTTAAGAGTGTAATTAATAGAAGATTTATTGGTAAGTTTTTTCTATATACTTTTACTCCTTATGGAGCCTCCTGATGACCCTGGGGGCGGAGAAGTCCCTGGGGTTGGTTATAATGTAACA
>JAOCPS010000021.1:170401-184293 GCA_025505425.1 Graphium colonna | reverse complement strand
CGTAACATAATAAACAAATTACGACCAAAAGTATTTTTACGATTTTTATTTTTTTCTATCGGCGTTTAACGTGTTAAATTGCAAATTGTGTGGAAATGACTGGCTGTTAGCCTCACTTGTCTATATTTATGCCAATCAGGACATTCAATTAGGCCAATTGTATTATTCTGAATGAGGTTTGCCTCTTCTTGTGTAATTTCATTTCTTTTAAAAATTGCTTCTCAGGATTTATATCTATATACATGTGATCATTTACTAGAGCATATGGGTTAGCTGTCTCATTTAATTGTTTCAAAGGCATCCGGAAATTCGAAAAACTAAGGATCAAATTACGGAATCTAGTATTATAATTTATTTTATCTATATTTTAAGAGAGTATGGTTCAAAAATTAAATTACTTTTTCTCCTGTAAAATTTCTCTGCTTTAACGGGAGTACTAACTTCTTGCAGAAGCAGAAACATTTCTCGTACCATGTTCTCAATACCAAATAAAAGGACTGCAACATGTTTGTACAATGCATTTGTTCCACTTCCAGCAGGGCATTCACATTGTGATGCTTCCGGATTACCATTCTTATTTATTAATATGTCTACTTCATACTGTAGACTCTTCATAGTCTTCTTGCAGTATCCTTTTATGAAGGTAATGTCACCAACAACAGAAGCTCGTGCCACCAGCAAGTGACGTGTCTCATATAACTGCATTGCTGTATCTATTTTTTTCTGTGTGCTAGGGATGGGTCGTATCGCTTTTTTAGAAAATCGTATCTGAATCAGATTTCTATGTTCAATATCAGATTTCAAAACTATATATTCTAATATCTAGATATTTTACGTTCACGTATCTATCTTAGATTCAAAAACCTAATCCGATACATCGTTTAAATAGCATACTTCGGTATCGGTTTCGTTATAATTCGGTACTATAAATATAAGTTATAGGAGTTTAGTAAAGTGACCACGGGCGGGTGATATTTAAAGTTGTTTTATTATGTAATGTAGAATAATAAATGTTTATTTTATATAATTAAACTTACTGCTTAATCATATAAAATTGTTTATAAATCCAACTGCAAATCGAGAATTAACTTTATTAAAATTTACAGTTTCTCAATTCGTTGTAAAATCTAAATATTATCAATGAAATAACTTCCCTTCATACTTTTTCCAGGCGTAGGACTGGCTGCATTATTTTATATTACGATTATGAATTAAATATTTAATCTAGTTTAAAAAATATGCAGGCATATTTAAAAGTTAAATCATTTTATGTACATAATTGTCCTCATATTTACAAATTTACATTATATATTTACAAATTATTAGGTGTTTATTTAAATCGCTCCGGATCTAAATTTACGTTGAGGAACGTAAGCTGCCTGACTTTATTTGTCGAAAGTCTTGTTCGGCGAACATTAATAATTAATCCTGCCTTACTAAAAATGCGTTCGCATGGTACTGAGCACGTCATAATGTTGCCATATCTTCGTAGCAACTTAGATGTTTTTGCCACCAATTCAAAGGGCAGTTAAATTTGCCATCTCTAGAAAACACGGGTAATATGTCATCATTTATATATGCGTCCAGTTCTTTAATAGCCTTGGATAACGGAGTACCTGCATTATACTGTTGTCCAACCAAATCATTAAGAATACTCCAAGGTGAGAATTTATTAGCTATTACGGGTTCAGATGAAATATGTTGAATATTATTTTCACTACTTCCGATAAGATCAGTCAAAAGATCTTGGACCTTTTTGCGAGCAATTCTTGCGTTATTTGGATCTTTGAATACTGCTAGCTTATAGTGTGGATCTAAAACATTACACACCGAAAATGTCCCGCTTTTTTCAATATTCTCAAACCTTGTTATAAGGCCCGAGCGTAAACAAAGTATGCAAGACTGTGCGAGTTCAGAAAACTCCTCAGCTAACAATTTGTTACACGTCATAGTCATGCAATGGGTTATGGCTATGACCGATCCAGCTGTCATAAAATTTTGTCCGCTCATGGATTGGGTAGCTTCATTAAAGGGTTTCAAAATTTTGCATAATTCTCCAAACAATTGCCATTCATCTTCAGAAATAGCAGAAAAGTCCCTTCTTAAGACGGCAACTGTAGATTTAATATATGTTTCTAATTCCACGAAATGTTGTAACACGTGGAACGTTGAATTCCATCGTGTAGGCACTTCTTGCACTAATCGCTTTGGAACGCAATTAGGAATGTCATTACATTGAGCTTTTAATAGCTTTTCTAAAGCCGTAGTGCTTGTTTTGAAAAAACGAACTGTTTTTTTAACTTTTTCAAGTGATGTATCAAACTGACGTAAAACATCCTGGACTATTAGGTTTAAGGTGTGGCCATAACACCCATAGTGTCTCTAACCTATGTCGGACACAGCTTTTAAAATATGTGCGGCATTGTCAGTCACCATAAAATTAATTTTGTCCTTTATACGCCACTCTTCGGTCAACGTTATTAAAGCACTTTGGATGTTATCTGAAGTGTGCGAACTTTCGAAATGACAACAATCCAGTAAAACTGTTTTTAAAGTAAGGTCTTCTGTCAAATAATGACCTGTTACGGCTAAGTAAGAATCATCAATTCTTGATGTCCACAAATCAGCTATTAGACATATTTTATCTATATTTGCAGAAATAAACTCATCTTTAATCTTTTCTTTGGTTGTATTATAAAGATTGGGTATCATACTACGCGATATTGTTTTACGACTCGGATGTTGATAGCCCGGAATCCAACTCGCAAACTTCTTAAAAGCTTTTTCCTCAACAAGCGAGAACGGCTGATAGCTTGTTACAAATATATCTAAAAGGT
Organism: Graphium colonna; assembly: GCA_025505425.1. Taxonomy (NCBI): domain Eukaryota; kingdom Metazoa; phylum Arthropoda; class Insecta; order Lepidoptera; family Papilionidae; genus Graphium; species Graphium colonna. Next base: position 181,456 of record JAOCPS010000021.1, on the reverse strand, counting down.
CACTATCAATTTTCCTTTTCAGCTCAGTGGAATTTTTTTTAGTTGAACCGTATCCTTCCATTGTGGTCTGTTGTCTAACAGTGGATGTCGACGACAACATAGCGACCGGTGCTATTGATGTACAAGGATGGCTTGTGGTGTGGGCATTGTCAGCTGTAGGGAGCACAGACCCATCAGTCGAAACGCTTTGCGATCCTGACCTTATTTGCTGCTGTGCGGTTACGACTCGGGTGTATTCATCTAAGTGTCTCTTTTTCAAATGTGCTTTTAAATTACCAGTTGATCCTTTGTAGCTATACAGATCACCACAAACACGACATCTAGCTTTTTTATCAGAGTCGTTTATTTTTTCAAAATAGTCCCATACGACACTAACATTTATTCGCGACATTTTTAATGTTTGCAACAGAACCTATCTCCTACACAACACAAGAAGTTTTTATAGTAGTACACTTTTTATTTAAAAGTTTTTTTTATATGCACTTAAATATAAACTTGCTTTTAATTTTAAATATATACACAATTGAAAATCCGTTATTATTTTAAACTATAACTATTCACTAAAAATGAAAGTCCATTAAACTAAAACAATCCACAACGTCCATAACAATATTTCTAAATTTAAAAACGCGGAGAAAATTAAGCGTAACTTTCTTCCACAAATGTTTCTACATAATAAACAATTAAACTAAAACAAATGGAGTGCATAAGTATCGAAGCGTCGAGTTGCAAGGTTAAATAAAAAATTTAAAAACATCGTAAATACCACGACTGATATTTGATTGAAACTTAGCTTTATTTGCATCCCGCTAAGATTTAAATTCGCCGTAGCAGTGACAAAATCTGTTCAAAAATCGGATATTGTGATACAGTGAATCGGTACAGGTATTGCTGTACCGTTCTAATGTAATATCTGATAATACGCGCTTTCTCGCTCCCGCGCGGCCGATGCGTATCCTATCGCGTAGTTTGGTATAGACAAGTGAGCGCTTAATCGGTATATCGCAAATATCTACATATTGTAATATATAGATTTCGAACGAACGAGTAAGCGATTTTTAGATATTGTATCGATATATAGTTTTAGTATCTATATACGATTTGTATCGCCCACGTCTACTGTGTTCTAGAAAATATAAGAATAGTGAATTAAACTAAGAATAGTTGTAATGTATGTATGTACTTATTTTAATTTTAACATAAGCTAGACTACTTACTAGCATAAATAATGTCTTATCATGGTTTTATCTAGGGGTGGCAATATTGTGTTACTGTTAATATCCCGATAGGTTCCTCTTAACGGCAACCGCATCTTTGGATCTTCATTATCAGTATTTTCAGGACGGCCAAAATTTAAGTTTTGGTCGTAAAACTCCACCCTGAAATATGAACTAGATCGAGTACAAGGTTTTTACATTTTCACTATCATTAACAATAAATTATGACTTTAAGTGATACTATATTTAGAAACAGTTAATATTTGATGAATGTACATGACAAGATAAGTAAAATAAGTTAAATAATTCGGTAAAAAAATACCTTTCAACAAGCTCTGCTTTCTTTCCGCGTAAGGAAGCACCACGTTTTCACAGCTCATCTTTCAGTTCCTTGATCTGCCAGTTAGAATACATGATGATTCGATAACAAACCAACAGTAATCACAATTACAGGGGCGTCTTTTAGTCACAAAAGGACGAATTAACAGTTCTTAAATTTGTAAACAATACGTAACAGAGTAATGGCCGCCAAACACAAAAGAACTAGCTACGCTGGCGCCATCTATGCTAAGCTTTGACCGGCCAACCCCATTAAACGGACTGAGGTACTCGGGTCGTGACTAACTTCTAGCATGACCATGTCTTCATTAGAAGTGTTCGGTCTTCCCTCACTAGTCACTTGGTTGGGGAATCGACCCTCTGAGAGTAATCGGTGCACATTTATAAAAACTCGATGATCCGGATAGCGTTCACGATTTGGATATCTCTCACGATAGAGTCTAGCCGCATTTCGTTTATTTTTTTTCTACCAAATGTAAGGTGTGTCTACTAAGTGTAGTACCATTTTAGAATTCAGACTTAATGCGCCAACTTTTAAAACCACTTGCCAAAAGAGCATAGTACATTTTTTTTACAAGACAATGACATAAAGATGGATGATGTTATCTTTTTTGCGTAATGGTTGCGAAATAAAATGATGTTTTTCTAGAACTGAGGTATTTTTGTATTAATTTTAGATTACAATTTATAAAAAGGTTATTCAGGGACCCGTTACACAAAAAAAAACAAAGCATGGTCAAGGTTTCTAGTCACAAAGCTTGAAAGACAGTCACAGGGTGACAATCTCTCGATTTTTTTTAAAAAGCCAATATTTTTAAAAGAATTCATAAATATTTTTTTTCTTATTTTTCTAATAACCACCATCAATTTGTCTATCGCCCATTGCCGGCTTGACTAGCAATTAATCTGCAAAACTAACTTCAAACGCCTTAGACGTGAACATTAGTGAAATGAATTTTTCAGTTGTTTTTATTTATAGAAGAAAAATAAACTATTCAACCGATTTTCTTAAAGCTACAATTAGTCTAATGAAGACGCCCGCATTTGGTGAAACTGACAATTAGGTGACTTCCAATAATGGATATCGTACGCGGTGACAAATCACTAGTGCGCGCCTATCCTTACAATTTTATTGGTGCTAGGCTGGCACCGTAGCGTGAAATCAGTTTCATCTCGAGTAAACAGAATTAAAACGAGAGTCCGGATGCTGAGCTACAACGGCTGTTACGAAACGGAGCTTGTGTCAAATAAAAAGGAATGAAATAATTATTAATTATTTTAGTATTGACAAAATATTTTTCCGGTAGGTAAAGCACCAACATCTTATATATCTACCTAAAGCTCTTGCCGCGTTTATACCGATAAGGGTTAGTCACTTATCAATTACTTTTACTTAGTAGTCAGGACCGACTATAGACATCTAGGCGCTCGGTTTGGGCTGGTCATACATTTGGCCCCTTTTATATCTTTTTTTATATAGTTGTGAAAAAACCGAGCAAGCCCTACACCTGATGGTTAGCAATACTGCCACTCAGGGACTCCCACAACACCAGAGGAGAACAAGATTGTTGAAGGCCTTTACGGTAGGAATTACCTTCTTTCTTGAAGGTCTTACACGGATTAATTATAATAAATTTGGTTTTATGTATTAAAAGTTTCAGTTGATAAATAGTGATGAGCCAAATTCTATGACGAATTATCTCAATGCCTGGGTAGCATAAGCGTGAGACCAGATATTACTGCTCGGTGACATCAATGCCAGGATGAGGCGAGCCTGGAGTTCTGGGTAGACATGGAGTCGGTAACATGAACAACAATGGTCTATTGCTACTCAGTCTTTGTGCTCAATACGGACTCACAATATCGAACACCGTGTTCAGACTTGCAGCCAAGTTCAAGACAACGTAGATGCACCCAAGATCCAAATATTGACATTTGATCGACGATGCTATCGTACGAGAGAGAGATATCAGTCAAGTGCAAAGCACTGGCGTTATTCATAGTGGGCACTATTGGACAGACCACAGATTTATTGTCCCAAAGTTGTGACTCTCCCTCTGCCGCCCTCGTAGATCTTTCCTTAAAAAGCCTGCATCTGTAAACGTGGATATGCTGAAGGATCGTGATGCGAGGAAGAAATACGCTGATAACATGCCTGAGGGACTGTCTCTCATTCACTCTAGGTAAGAAAGACCGACGTAATGAAGATTGGTTCGATGAGAACGACGAAATGCTCAGGGCAGTATTCGACAAAGAAAGCTCTTGAGAGAGCATAGGAGACAAGATGGTAGCGTTGCGGCAACTAATAACCTGAAACTGTGTAAGATGTCTCCGCAAAGTGGTGGCAGACAGCCACTGCAAATGACAATCTTTGTCACTTGCAGTGGCTCTCTGACACAAACCAGATTCGTAAGTTAATTGGCATTTCCTATCAAGTTAAAGTACCTCTGAGGTTATTAGACAGTACACGTCTCCTGGCGAGCAAGGAGGATGTGCTTAAACGTTCGACTGAATATTTTAATACCTTGCTCAATGTAGAACGATCGGCTGATCTATAAAACACTGGCTCAATGCCGCAACTCCTGCTAGTTTTCGAGATGTACGAGTCATGAGATGAGGTCGTCACTGCCATCAGACCGTATCAGAATAAGGGGGCGATCGGTGTTGATCTTTTACTGGGAGAGCTAGTGAAAAACGGCGGTGAGGAGTTACATACATTGATTTGGAAACTCTTTTTTTTGAGCGAGTCCCTGAGGACTTCAAAGTGTATCGCATCAGTGCTCTGTACAAGAACAATATTCGAGGATCAGCGAGGAGCCGACCTTGATCCGTAACACAACGAATTATATGCCCAGCCTCCCGCCGCAATTAACTAGAATTACCACAACAGCTTCGTCACGTGCTATTATTGTGCGGAAGGATTTGTTGTGAAAATCGGTTATATTAGTCATCTCCGGGCACATCAGCGCCAATAAGAAGTCAATAGTGATCGCCATGGCCAAAACCGGTAGGACGGATCACTTCATATCACAGTCTTTAGGTATTAAAAGCTAATCATTATTAGGTGGTAGATTATAACATCCTTTCACAGCTTTTGCTGCAATCCTACTCGCCCGGGGAAGTACCACTATCCTACATACTGTCGGATGACCATTCCTTCACTGTTCTTTTCCCACTCCTTTGCCCTGCTAATCTTTAATATGTTCGCGACCCGTCACCAAACCTGTTTTATCCTATTTCCCAGGTTGACAACATACTCGCAACTCCGGATATTGTGTGTCCATGGACGGGATCACTTAACATCAGATGAACCGGCTGCTCGTTTATTATTCTTTCCATAAAAAAATATTTTTATGTAAATTATAGTGTCAAAGCATACATTGATTTGAAAAAATAAGTTATAAATAAAATAAGTTTAATTGGAAAGAATGAAGTCGGGATTTAGGATTATGAAGGTATAAGGAGGATAATAAGAAAAGCAAGGAATGGCCATCCAACCACCCCAAAAGTTGTTTTGCTTTAAAAGTATTTTCACATATTTTTCCTGTATTGTTTTACAGTTGTTCCTGCTGCAATATTTTTCAATGTTTAATTATTTCATTTCATTCTGATAATAGAATAATCTCAATGGTAATTTGATTTAAATTTTGTGATTAATGTTTCAATGAACATGTATTCACTAATCAGAAAATTTAAATTATCTTTAATCTGATTTTTCATTTAATAAATCTCTTTTAATTTCCGAACGTAGTAGTCACAATGCTCCATGTCCAAGGTCTCAACTCGACCATCTTGACAGGTGCCACCAACTTGATTTTTGAGGGGCGAGGATCCGGCCGAAATAAATGTAGACATTGGGCCTCAATATTCGAATTATTATAACAGGCAGCGTCCAAAATAAAGTGAAGTATCCGTTCTGTACATTCTGTACGTGTCTCGCCGGCTATGCTGTAACAATACTCACAAAATCGATAGAGACTCGATTTTCATTTAACACGGCTGTGAATTGAATCTGTCATGAGACTTGAGCTTATGTAACATTTTTGTCACTGAAATAATTATAACTTGCATAGATAGCAGCTATTTACCTCATATAAAAGGTAAGGGATATCCATCTATCGTATTAAAATTTATTCATACTATTGGCTAACCTTGACTAACATCGCATGTGTTTCGTCTCCGCTTGATGTTTTAGTAAAAGAATTGAGGACACTGCTGTAAAATTACTTGACTAAAGTATTTAATTGATTTGGCAATTATTCAATACGTGTTGTTTATTTAAATCTTATCAGTTCAATCACCATTTATTATCAATCTGTCAGTAATGTCAATTTTAAGTTTTTCTTTTAATGGCTTATGTTAAATATTTAAAAAGAATAACTTGTTGGATATTTCTATATGAAACGTTTTTTTTATTTAAAATAAATTATATTAGGATTAAATATATATAAATGAATATTTATATTAGTGTAAAACTCAAACATGTTATTCTTGTTATGAAAATTTATTTTATTCAATATTTATTAGCTTTTCCCCAAAGTTAAATATGGGCAATACGAAATTTTTAAGAAAAGCTACTATAGGGATAGATAGGGAAAATATGACCATAGTTTTGTATTTTTTATAATGATATAAAAATTTTAATTTTTTATTTAACTACAGTTAATTATAAAGTAATAGATTATGACTTAAAATATGTATATTATTTGTTGGAATTTGCTTATGTTTAAATTATTTAATAGCCATTAAGAAAAAATTTAAAATATTTAAACTTGGTTCAAAATAGCTGTTCCTCCTAAGTATAATTTTTTATTTTAACACAAAGTAAAAAAAAAACAAAAAGTGAAAATCCTTTTTAAGGAAAAGGAATTTCACTTTTTGTTTATTTTTCAACATGGATGTTAATAATATTTAATATTCATGAACATGTATGAACATTTTAATTTTTAAAACTTATTGAATTGACTACTACTAATTTATTTATTTTCCAACAATAAAGTGATTTATTGTAGTTACTCAATTAATTCAAATATTTTGTTCAAGTAGACTGTTATTGAAATATTGTCCACTATCACCATTTGGTACAACTGTTACATATAATTACTTTTAATTTATTTAATATGAAATTAAATTTATAATATAAGGATAACTGATATTTATATTTCTTAATAAGATATATGATTTATTTTTGATGGATGATGTATTTTGTATGTGTAATTTGGTTATTATATAGAATTTTCGAAAAATACTGATATTCTAACATTTCTCCGTATTCAAACACTATTTTGAAAATAACCGTACATGCGGTCCATGATCAACTGTTTTTTAAACTGCTGTTATATTGAAATATATAGTTATGTGAGTTTGTTTTTGTATTACAATCAGTTTTAAAATTTACGGGATTTCTTCATTACTTAATATCAATACAATCAAATTTGTTTCTCACTATTGAAGTTGTTGTGTTAGGACTATTTTAAATATTAGGAGGTAGTCTCAAAGGCAGGCAATGGTCTTGTGAATTCTCTGATGTTGCAGGAGTTCATGGGCGGTGGCATTCACTAACCATCAGGTGGACCCTCTGCTTTTTCCGTTTGCTTACTTCTCTTTAAAAAAAAGGTACAATCTCTATTTAGATAAGTGACAGGAAATGAGATAAATTTGTATTTGAATTATATATAAATTAATGCAAATGACATGCTTCCATGGTTTAATATTTGGTAATTGATATTAAAATAGTTATGTTACCAAACAAATTTTACTTCTTTACTATACTAAATAAGATTTTTTATAGATTATGGGTGGTAAGGATAATTATCAAGCTAATTATCAGCAATCAAGCTAATAAGTCTATATTAAAACAGTTATCATACTACATAGTTATTAGATTTTTTTGCCTATATATAATATTATTATTGAATAAATATAGACATCACTTCATTGATTTTCTTTGTTTTTAGCTAAGTAATGGAATGTAGCCAGTGTTCTTGGCACCATGTTGCATGGAGTAGGATTTTTTGATTATTGTAGTTAGGGTAATTCTATTGCTTTGTTTTTTTGTAAATTGTATAAAAAATAAAATAAGGAAAATTTCTTACAAAAAGACAGATATCTAAATATGAAAAAGTGGATTAATAGATATAATTACTTTTTAAAATTATGACAGAAAATACTAAACAAATGTCAATGTCTTTTTACTACATATTCTAATTTTGTGTGGGAGATTGAACTAAATATTATAAAGCTAATATATATTTCAACAAATATATAAAAAGACAAAATCAATGTATCTTAGATGGGCATGGAATTATCCGAGAGTCTTATAATGTATTTAATGCAGATATTGCATAATGGTCACTTTGTTAGGTAAGAATTAAAACAAAACTTATTTCCTTCTTTTTGGTTTACATAAAGGCTAGATGGAAACTTATTGATATAAAGTCTCTATTGAACCATTAAAATTAGTAAAAACCGAAACAATTCTTGTCAAAAAGGAAATTAGTAATTTTTTATTGTATTTATCTACTATGGAGATTTTTTTTAAATTATTTAGTAATAAAATAAAACACCTTTAGTACCAATACTTTAAATATTATACATTTTTATAGAACACTTACATTTTCCTAAACTATTGATTCAACATCCTTTGACAACAGCTGCACATTACATCATATAGTTGAGATAGTGTATTGAGATTGTGATATGTTGCCTTTGATTTCGAGATTTTTTTGTTTACCAGTGCTGAATTGATAAGATTACATCATTGAGTTAAAAGTCCAAAGCTACGTAAAGGTCTTGTATTGTTAATGTCTAGGCTAACATAACTGCATGTTTTTTTTTGTGCATGTTTCTGTGCCAAACCAAAATTCAAAATAATTTTTTATATGAAAGGATATACAGTGTAAACTCTAAATAATGACACTAAAGGGACTGTCCATTTTATGGCGTCATAGAGAGTTGTAGTTAAATGAAAAGAATGTATCATTCTATGGAAGGCAAGCTAAACCATTCAAAGCCATGTGATGTCGATGCTTTAGGCAGTTTGTTGTAAAATCAAGTGACGTTACATGCAGTTTACACTGTAGTTATGAGGTCCCATATGATTTTCATAAAAATCTGTGCAAACGATTCGGTTTTAAATCAAAGTAACTGAAAAATTTGTTTCACAAATGTTCTCTTCTAGGCCATTTAAAGTTGGTTTTGCTGTTTTCTGTTAAAATATTTATGGTTCTTGTCTATATATTTATTACAGTTGATACAGAGAAAGATTAGAAATTATTAATTTTCATTATTGTATTAATTATCATATGTGCAATATTGTATTAATTATTGGAAATTGCCCAGCATAAATGAGCCGTGGTAGCTCAGTGTCCAGGCGTTCGTCTTCAATTCTATTTTCACTCGAGGCGAATCTGAGTTGGATCTCCGGTGCTGGCACCAATGAAATTTTCTAATTGCAATTTCAAGTGCTGGTTTACCACATGCGATTAAGGAACTTTACTTTTTGCAGCAAAGAAATATAAAATTGATTAATTGATTTTTTTTGTTAATTTGACATTACTGATTACAACTCTGCCTGTACTATTTTAAAGTGTCCTGTTTTCATATTATTCTGGAAAGTTTATGTGTGCTTAATTTCATTAAAACATGAGAATATTTTTTTTATGTTATGTAACAAATATTAAATCATATTTTCATCATTTGTTATCATATTTTCATCATTTGTTATCATATTTTCATCATTTTTTGTTATCAAAATGCGATGTCTTTGCATACTGTTACAAATGGATGAGATTCACCATATGAATATTATACTGTGTAATTCATAATTTATTTAGGCATTATTGTCTTTTATTTAAATCTCATGTTACTTTATTGTTCACTTTTTGTTTTGGTTTTAATAAACAAATAATATAAGGTGGGGTCAAAAGATAACATCTAGTTGCCTGAACTGAAATGTTATTTATATAACTGATTATGGTTGTAGAAACATTTAGGGAATTATTTATAAAATCAATTTTCTTTTCTTTGCTATCCCTTAGGGTTACAAATAATAATAATGTATTTATTTTTTTGGAAAGTATGAATAGGAGTAGACAGTTCACTTGAGGTTAATCGATCCCGCCATCCTTAGACACACAACATTTGGAGAGATGCAAGTGCATTGTTAACCTAGTGAATTGGATAAGATAGGATAACTTTTGGATTAGAGGGAAGGAATGGCCATCCGTCAACTCCAAAAATTCTATGTGCATATTTTATTTAATGCCGATTTTGTGAATGGCGGTAGTACTTCCCAGGGTGGGTTTGGCCTAATAAGTGCAGAAAAAGTTGTGAGAAGTTGTTATGCTCTACCATCTCAAAATGCAAGTAATGTCCATAGCGGTTGCAAAGTTAATATATAGATATAGACTGCACAAGATATTTTAGTGTACAAGCATATATATACATAGCCAACAAGTGTATATGTAGTTATAATATGATAAAGCACTAACACTTTTATATACCCATCAAATGTGTTCATTACCTTTTTTCATAAGGCCATCAATAATCAATTCATACTGTCCTTGCTTATTTAACAGTTGAGCATTATGATTACACTGCCCTTAAAACAATAGAAAATGACAGTGAATAAAATAGTTTTTATTTTTAAATTTCAATCAAATGTTTTTGTAGTATAATTTTGCTATTGCCTCTGTTGTTTGATACTGTATAGTTATATTGGTAATATTGATTATAAGTCGGCGAATAGATAAAGCTTGTGGAAAATGAAAAAAAAAATATCATATGAAGTCAGTAATTGCAATAGAAATTATTTCTTTCCTTACAGGGTAAAGCGTTAAACTTCACTAAAGATGTTGCGGCGCTGTTCGAAACAACTGCAGACCTTATACCGGAGGCAGGGTCTCCGGTATAGGTCGACCGAGGTGCCCAAGATTTTAGGAGCCTTAACCCAAACCAGGGTGGCGACTGCCAGGGTCCTAACAGCCCACAATCAAATCGCCTCGATCCACTTTACGAGCATCCTATATGAAGAGCAGGATGTCATGACCCCCGGTTTCCCCGACTCTGTGTCTGAAGGCGATGTGAAACTCGACAAAAAAGTCGGAGACGCCGTGGCGGCCGACGAGGTCGTGCTAGAGATCGAGACGGACAAGACGGCCATTCCCGTTATGGCGCCGGCGCACGGCATCATCAAGGAGTTGTACGTCGGCGACGGTGATACTGTCAAGGCCGGTCAGAAGTTGTTCAAGCTGGAGATAACTGGTGAAGCTCCTAAGAAGGCGTCCGCTCCTGCCGCTGAGCCGCCTAAGGCTGCCGCCCCTCCCCCGCCTCCGCCACCGGCCGCGTCCGAACCTCCTCCTCCACCACCCCCCCATGCACAAACCCCCGCCCCCGGGGGCCCCCACCCCGTCACCCCCCCCCCCCAAATTTTGACCCACCCGCCCCACCCCCCAAACCGACGCCCCCCCCCCCAACAATAAACCACACCACCCCCCCC
>JAOCPS010000021.1:140891-153716 GCA_025505425.1 Graphium colonna | reverse complement strand
TTGAGTCTAGATCTCAACTTTGAAATAATTGGTTGAATTCCCAAACTAAACAATGCTGGACCTAGGGGATCACCCTGATGACCGCCAACAGCCATTATAATTAAGGATTTTCAGATCCCTTACGGCCGGTTTTAACTTTGTCTCCTGCACTAGGAAAACGTCAATTTGGTAGTCACGAAGGAAGATACGGATTTCATCGCATTGATTCCTAAGGCCATCCGCGTTAAAATATGCGACGTTTAGCGACCGCGATTTTGCCCTACCTTTACACGCGGGGTTTTTCCCTGTACAAACGCCGTTAGCTGCTGCGGAAGCTACGGCATCTGCAGAGCAGTAATGATATGCTTATATTTAAGCAACACGTCAAGCCGGGTGCCTATTTGCCCTGAGGCTTGCCTGAATTCAAAGGCAAAGATGCGAACCTCTGCCATGTCTAGCTTTTCCTCTAGACGATTGAGGGCTCCGAAGGGATCTGTCCTCTGCGCTTGAGAATGTGCGGGCAGTTTGGGAGCCGGAATTTCGGTAGTGGCGCGCTCCGTTTGCCTCGCGGGGCGAAGAAGGGGAAAGGAGGCGTCGTTTGGCACAACTTGCGATGAGTCTTGCGGATTAGAACGCCTGACACCAGGTGATTTTTTAGGCCTAGGGGCCATTGGGCATCCGCGGTAGTTCGCAGTGTGTCCTTCCTGTTTGCACAGAACACAGGCAGGGGGACCAAATTTGGTCGTTTCTACTTTGCCCTTAGGCCTCGGACAATCAGGAGCGCCATGGTCTCCCAGACATTTGACGCAACGGGCCTTTGCATAGCGCGATGCTGATCATATAGCTGGCACTTGTGGCACTGGCCGGGAAGGGTGGCCCTACGTGGGGGCTCTACTATGATGCCGCTTAGGCCACAGATCGACCTAATGTCAAAGATGGACTTGTCCTCTGGGGTTAGTTCCAGGTGGATCTGGACCATATCTTTGGGCAGTTTTGTGCGTCCGCTAGTCATGCGGAACACATTAATGACTGGAAGACTTGTTCCTTTATTGAGCCTAGTATATACTTAGATGGTATTTCTTTAGGGATCCGCTTAATAACGGCCCTTAGATTGCGGTTCTCAGCTAGGTACACCCTAGCTGAGTACCGCAATCTGACGGTCTGGCGGTATGGAAATATATACCTTTTTTCCGTAAAAACTTGGTCAGAGACCGGAAATCATCAGGCGTTTCAAGCTTGAGCTTGATGCCTTGAGACGCGCGATGATAGCGCGGATTTTACCCTGAGCCATTCTCCCTGGACTTGGAGAAAAATTGGGGGCGGGTGCTTGTCCTGAGGTGCGCCGCGAGGGGCGGGCATGAAACACGGCCGTATGAAACACGGGGTGCAGGCTGTGAGGTAGCCGGGGTCGGGGTGGGTTATTTAGTCGGTATGAAAATATATTAAAATAGATAATTATTTTATGTCAATCGCGTATTTAATCATTATATTTCACTAACATTAAACAAACTTCTGCAATATTATATTATATACAACTCCATTATTGTTCTACTTTCCTACAATTCTCTTTTATTATTTACTTGAGAAAGGTATTCGAAATTATTAAGTGTAATTCGTGGACATAGAACATGGCACTGGATTATTTATTTGTTGCTCTAACAGTTAAATTATAATTATATTCAATAAGTTAGCATAAGTAACTCTCTCTTTGATTTAGCCCAGACCAGCATGCGGGTTGTTACCCTCACCAGCATACGGGTTGTTACCCTCACCAGCATGCAGGTTGTTACCCTCACCAGCATGCAGGTTGTTACCCTCACCAGCATGCAGATTATTACCCTCACCAGCATGCAGATTGTACAGTATGCATATTACTCACACACTCACAGAGTGTGAGGGTAATATACATATTGTACAATCTAAAAAAGGCCTTTCACGTAATATTTCTAACTAAACGGTCTTATAGAATTGCAAGTTTTTTTATGAAAAGAAAGACAAACGAACAGACGGTTCACCTGATGGTAAGCGATCCCGTCGCTCATGACACGCGCAATATCCAGAGAGTCACGAATGCGTTTTCAACCTGGGTAATTGGATAGAATAGGTTAATTGGATGGGGTCGGGATTAAGAATTTGGAGGGGAGAGGAGTGGGAGAAGGCACATGGCCATACGGTATCCCCAAAATTATGCGTACTTTATTTTATGCAGACTTTATAAAGGGCGATGGTACTTGCCCGGGCGAGAGCGGCCGTAGATGTACAGATATAATTTTTGCCATTATAAAATGTTTTTATTTGATTGTGACGAATACAATAATATTATAAACTACTTCTACTAGTTGTTCTCGGCGCGAAGGTTTCTATTACACTTACCAGGGATGAAACTTTTAAATCAAAATTTTATGTATTTTTGGACGTATCTCAGTCATTTATGAACCAAATTCAAAAATTCTTTTTATATGATAGAACATTGTGTAGATAGTCCCATAAAATTTTCAAAAAAATCGGTATGTATGTACATATCTCCGCAACGTATGAATTGATTTGATTTTTTTTATCTGAGAAAGAGTACAGTTTAGACCTTAAAAGTCTTAAGACTACAACGTACGTGAAAAAAAACGTTCGAATTGAGATCCTTTCTCCAGTTTTCAAGACATGCTGCAAATTCTGTTATACATGATGATTGGCGAGTCACCTACGATATAAAAGGAGCACTCTGTATTCGATTGCCATCATATTTATGTAATAAAATTAGGGGCATAGTTTTCAAACAAATTTGCAAATAAACCGGCAAATCTTGGACACGATGCCGGCGGCAAACAGACGGCCAGTTGCAGTTCATTGACCCGAAAACGGCACGGCTCGCCCTGCCCTATGTCCGCTAGGATGTACATGGCTTTCGTCAATAATTACTCAACTTTTGATTACGTTACGTTACATTACGATTGGTCAATGAATATTTAGTTTTAATATTACATTTATATTTTATATATGTTCTTCACATACAACACCCTTGAACTTGAGGTGTGGTAGTTATCCGGGTGCTCGTCTTCAATTCTGTTTTCTCGAGGCGAACCCGAGTTCGATCCCCGGTGACCATTGAAATTGTCAATTTTCTAATTTAAATTTTAAGTGCTGACTTACCACGTGCTCTGGGTTGAAGGAAAACATTGTGAGGAAACCTGCATAACTAAGAAATAATAATTCTGCAATATGTGAAGTCCGGCAATACGCACTTGGGCCCCGTGATCGACTATGCCATATACCTTCTATCTAGAAAAGACCTTTGCCCAACAGTGGGCCAATGTAAAAATAGGCTGCTACTTTACTGTAACTTAAGACAAGCTACTTTTAAGTGATGCGGGTTGCAGTTTTTAGAGGGTGGCATACCAGATGTCTAGTTTTATCCTGCATCAGAATAAAGCAGTCATAATTATAGGGGGCAAATGGCACATGTTCTTTAAAATATCCCAAATGTACCTAACAGCAGCCGTATTCCTTCCTTCAGCCATCATCAACTCCGTACAAGCTCAGAGTTATCCCTACCCATACTGTAACTGGGCCACCTCTATATGTCAGTATATTTTCAAATCCAATTTACAATGTTCCATTCTCCTTTGTGTCAATATTTTCTACCATCCATTATTCTGATTGTGATGAGACGGCTATGTGAACAAGTCAAAGAGGCTCCAGGGGGACTCTGTAGGGACAAGACAAAGGTAAGCAGCTCTAGAACTAAACCAAGTCATAAAGGTCATAAAGATAGGGGGGAGTGTGTTTAGTAAAAAAAATCAGTTTATTTCTTTGTGATAATTCTAACAGAAAAAAATAAAACACAATTTGGACCAAGTCAACTTTATTTTTAAATTTTAATTTTCGGACCTAATGCTCCAGTTGCTAAGATTTGCCTCATAAATTTGAGAAAGGAAAATTGAACAATAAGAACATGAAAAAGCTTAATTGGTCTTTAAAGTTCAGTAAATCATTACTAGTCAATTAAGTAATCATCCAATAACTAAAATTAAGTATGGAAATTCTAGTGAACTAAATGTTCTCTATTATAAATATAATTTTATTGATCTAGACAAATACTTTGCAACGGAGTTTCAAATGATAAATTATAAACATTTACAAATTTTACATGATGATGCTTCTTTTTTTTTACAAAATTAATCCAACCATACAAAACTCCAAGGACAAGTTTTTATACAGTGTTACAATAAATGATAAACATAAAAATGGGAACTCAAAACATTACCAAAATTTACAATATCCTTAAACATTCATTTTTGACCTATAGAAAAAAATTGTGGTATATACAAATGGGAATGAATCTTTATCGTAAAATAATACATTTGGAAGAATTTTCATACAAACATGAAAAATTCTTATGTGCGTTTGGTAATTATAAAAAGAAAATAATTACTTTAGAATACATTTTCAAATAAATGTCCAATCTTTTAAAAAATATTGATAAAAGAAAAAAATAAAAAATTGTTGGTTGTTATTCACTGATATACAAAAACTTAGATACAAAAACAGCATCTCAACAACACTAAAACAAAATGAAAGCACTATGGCAAATTGTGCATGCATTTTGTTGGCAAACAAATTTAGCCAGTGTTGGATATTGCTTGGTAAAAAGAACTTAATGTCATACCTATAAAATTTTAAAACAAAAAAATTGGTTGCCTGTAATCAGTTTATGGATGCTGACATAAGACGGACACTTAGGCCAATCGTGCCTCTATTGCTTCGCGCTCTCGCTTGCACACTCAGCGTAACGTGACAATGAGTCACAGTTTTTCATGTGCGTAGCCGGCGCCATTGATTTATAGCACGTTATGTCAAAAAGATTTTCATATCTTGGACTTATGTGACAATTAGAGGCAATTTGATTCTTACTTTTGTTTCGGACTGTGTATCTTTGGTTTTTGTATATCAAATGTTGGTATTACATTTCTTGACAGCTTACCAAAGAAAGCTAAGCTAAGAACTTTCTTGTACACAAAGAATATTTTTAATCAAGCTAATGATTAATGTGCACTTTAGTCTGCAATTTGCAGCAAAATTTTGCATCTTCCAAAGGAATATAGGAATCTTAAGCTTTTACTTCACCTGTATATTTTGACGGATGATTTTTATTATTAACAAAGTGTTTTACTTTTCGTGTTAAATAATCTTTTTGAGGAATTGTGTAAAATCGTGAGTAATCGTGGGTAATCGGGATTCATTCAGAGTGCAGGTGTTGTGACAAACCAAGGCAGTATGCTTGGGTGCGACGGATAGATGCCGAGCACCCCCCGCGCCGCGTGTGTGCAAGTATACATTATTATAAAAAAATATCACATTTCAAGCAACCTGTGTATATTGTATATGGGCTATGGAGACTCGACTAGATGGAGTGCACTGTTGATAGATACAAGGTTTTATTAAGATTGCAATGAATATTAAAAACAAATTTTGAGGTCAAATCAGTATTGGTTTATTAATCAACTATATGATTCTTTATAATCTGTTTTTATAATATTTTAGTTAACTTGTCAATTATATTAAAAGGAATATAAGCCCAATTGACAAAACATCTTGTCAATTGGTGTTATATTGTTAAGAAGGAATTGCTTGACATATTAGATGTTTATCTAAAATGTTATTATAATGAGTAAGTCTTTCTTCTCTCTATTACAGCTTTGTAAAAGAAAATCTTGCAACAATTAACTAAACTGTACTGTAATTATGAACAGAACACTCCAGCTCGACAGTCTGTAACTATTGTATATTGTGGAGGATAGGGGGTAAAGGGGCATGTGTATAATAAATAACTCTGTATCTAGGCTATGAGCTAAGTTGTGTGTGGCACGGGGCGCGGGGAACGGAAATATGGGGGCTTGGACAACTTCAGTCTTATAGTTCGGCTTCCGTCTTACCCTAACAGACATACTACATCTTCTCATCTTGGCGGAACCGATAATTTTAGTAAAGAATAAAAATCTTTGCTAGTCTCAAACAATGCCTATTCCATGGTTCCATTATTGTCATTCATATGTGTCGTGTCGTATATGAGAAATGCATTGCAATTCGCTTTAATGCCAAAAACCACTAGAAAATTTCATGTGTTTCTGAATTATTTGTACTTTAGATCATAACTAGTACAAAAAATGTATATTATAAGTTTTGCAGAGCAGTTTTTTGTCTCTTTTGAAAAGTATGTCAAATTGCATATACAAGGTATCACATCTAGATTGACAATATCTTTGTTTGTATGTCTTTTATGGGCAAGAGACGGAGACCACATAGGGTCGATCCCAAGCATACTGCAAAGGTTTCTTGGTGCGCATAGCGCTGGACTGGACCCGCGCGGGCGTTACTGCGCGCGGGCACTGTGGCAACGGACTTAAACTAACTTAATACTAACATTTGGCCACGAAACTGTGCTCCACTATGCTCTTTCATAATCAATAGACATCAAATTACAAATATATGTACGTCAAAACATTAATTTGAAGTTTTTTAAAAATAATATGAATATTGTTAGTAGTGAATGCCAGTAAAAACTAGGAATGTTTATTACAATATTTTTGGGAAAATATGGATGTGTCAACAGTTTCGTGGTGTATTATGATGCTGTGACTGAAATATCTTCAAATGATTACATGAAGTTTGTTCTTAAGTGTAGTTTTGAATTTACTTTCATTTTCATTTACAGACCTAACACAAGAAACTAATTTCTTTGTAACACTTTAGATGTAAATATATATAGTGTCCTCAAAATACAAATATTGCACTGCTCTAACAAATTAATCAAGAATTAAAATATGCCAGAATTTAGGTATAAATAAGTAATACTTTAGAAAGTAATTTCAAATATGACATATAAGCCACAATTACATTTGTGTGACTTTTACTTAGTTGACTATACTGTTTTTTAAAGTCATTTTTGTTCGTCAATCATTTAAAGTAATACAGTCACAGTGGAAAAGTTTGCAGTTTCATAAAAACATGGAAAACATTGTGTATAACACTTACGGCTAGGTAAAAAAAACTTTCAAATGCCTGTTCTTGGTGAAATCATCACATGCTTAAGTATAATAGTAATTAATAAAAAATAATTTTTAAGTTATTTCTCTGGGCAACAATGGTCTGTGAATACTTGCGACAATCAATATTGTTTTGAAGTATTGTAATAAATTTTAAAGCGGAATGTTCATTTGATGAGTACAATGGTGACAGTAGAAATGTGGTCAGTTGTAAAAAACACTGAACATGGTATATTATGCTATGTTGAAAAATTTTCAAATCAATTATATTATTAAAAACTGGTCTCTAATTATAAAATTTTTAATGATAATTACAACAGACAAATATTGTTATTTCTTGTTATTCATCTAGAATCAAAAACATAATATGATAACAATTATGTAAAATTAATGATGAAACATCCATTTTTTATTATTTTCAATGAAATTTACTAAAAAATTAATGTTTATTCATGAGCATTGTTAAGAATAAATGTTATACCAAGAATTTAACATAAATTACAAGCCAGTAATGCATCTGCTCTGCACAGCATTGAAAAACCTGTTTGTTTTATTGAACCATATTTTATGGGACCCTGTACAATCAGCCTTTTGAAATGTTGCTCTAACTAGTATGGCGGCTGTTAATGTGTTCTTGTTGCATTAAAAATATTTATGTAGATTATTATTGATTGCAAGAACCATTGTTTGTAGAAATAAACATTTATAAGTACAAATAAAAGCTGAACATGTGGTAGATTTCACAAAGAGCAAGCCATATGTAAATATCACAAGACGGCTGCGTCGTGCGACAACGCCAGAGACCCAAAGTATAAGCGTCGGTCGGGTGGTGCGTCACTGTGACTAGGCGACGAAATCGAGTGGCCTATTAAAGCCGCCCTTACGGTTCATGTACTGTCTGTACTTGCGTTTGAGCACGACGTGCACATCGCCCTCCACGTTATCGTCAACCTTCTTACCTTTCGTAGTGTCGAAGCCGCAGAAGCCCATCACTTTGAGCATTTCCTGTTCCTCAGGTGTTTTGCCTTCCAAGTCGGCGGGAGTCACTATGGGGCGCTCGCCAAAAGTTTTCTTTGGCTTTGGGGCGAATGACGTCGATGGTAAGGGCGACGGTGATCGTGAGCGACGCCTGCGAGGGGATGGCGACCGTCGCCGTTCGGGGCTCCGTCGCCGGCGCTCGAGCGACCGGGAACGGGAGCGCGTCCTCTGGCGCCGCCTCTCGCGCTCCCTATCCCGGTCTCGCCGCTCGCGCCTGTCCTCCCGGCGGCGCGGGCTCGGCGAACGGCCCATCCTCCGCTACTGAAATTTTCCAAAGTAAAATTGTTAACTCCATAACTGAGTGAAGCGGCTGACAGTCAATAAAATTACAGGTAATGATGTCAACACGCAGGTTATAATTACCTTGATCTTGTTTAAACAGCTTTTGCTTTTTGAAAAATAAAATAAAAAGGAACAGTAACGCACAACCTAAACGCACGCCATTTTGGAAATGAATGTCGTTTTTTCTTTGACACATTGCCAACGATCGGAGGGTTGCGTTCCGATCTAGGGTTTAAAATTTCTCTTTGTAAAACTTAAAAAATATTTTTTATATAAGATTATTTTTATTATTTTAACATTGTATTGTCATAGATTTTTAACATGTTGTTTTCGATATTGGATATTTTTTTTAAAAACCTGATAAACATAAATACTTTAAAACTGTTTATAGTAACTTTTTATTGGTAAAATGAAGAGTATATGAAGAATATATAATGTATATTTATATCAGTGTTGCTATATTAGCAAAGCTCTTTTCCAATTATCTTTGTCCCTCTATAAAGTATCAACTTTTTAACCTACTACGAAAAAGTGGAGGTTAGATATACATTACCGCCGTATAAAATCCCGCCAATAATAAATGATAAAAGGTATAATGATTTCGAATTTGTCGGAGTTTTATAAAAAACGGACTAATAATTGTTTTTAAATCGAAATAATATTTCAAAGAATAAAGTTAAGTTGTCTTCTAAAGCGTATGACTTCGGTTTAACAATTATTTTATATCATGTTCCCGTTTCCAGTGAGTAACTATATGTTTTTATACGCACATACAAATTTCAACCAAAATCAATCAAATCCGCTTAATTTATTGTAAAAATAAAAACAAGTTTTAGTCAAACTTCCCATTAGCTGTTAATATTGACTATCCTTTTATATGTTTTCAGATATATACTGCAATTCCCTCGTTCTAGAAGAGGTCTCAGACCAGCCCAGCAAGGATAACTTAAAAATAGGCTGTTACTGTAACAATAATTCCAGTTGCAAACTTAAATCGAGTAAATTTGTAGAACTTACATTTATTATACATGCTTCGCATCTATCCTTGTCTATAGTAAAATGTAAAAAAGTAAGAAAACAGTTTTATCTTAGAAAATAAATATTTTATGCTAATCTATTGGAAAAATAAACTAAAGCTATTTGTAAATATTACTTAAATTCGTTTTTTCGAAATCACATTCTTACGTGCATTGAATTATGCGATTTTTTTAAATCAAGTGCATTACAAGAGTTGCTACTATAAATAATAGCAACAGTACAAACATTTATATTATTCGATGCTATATTTTTTTCAACTTTTAATACTTTTTTTATGGAAAGAAGACAAATGAGCAGACGGTTCACCTGATGATAACCGAACCCGTTGCCCATAGATAAACGCAACATCCGGAGAGTTGCGAGTGCATTGTCAACCTGGGAGATCGGATATATTAGGTTTATTGGATAGGATGAGAACGGGATTAAGGATTTGCAGAGGATAGGAATAGGAAAAGAAAAGGGTAGACATGGCCATTGGGCATTTCCAAAAGTCATTCATACCTTATTTTACCCGACTTTATAAAGAGCGGTGGTATTTCCCTGGGCGAGCACGGCCATAGAAGTACAGCAAAAGCTGTGAAAAATTGTTATGCTCTACCACCTCTAAAATAACTATACTGATTATAAACGCTACACAAAGTTAATGTTAATAACCATACGACTAAGATAAAGACAATATAATACCGTCTATTTTGGTCATTATATTAGTCATGGTGGTTATCTAAATAATAAGTTTTTTGTATTTAATTAATATATTATTTAAAAAAATATTTTTTAAATTATGTAACAAGTTACACAATAAACTGCGGAACGTAATTTGGTGGACCGTGCAAAAGACCAATAGAATGGTAAGCTTACGTGAGTGGAAAATGCACAAATACATATATTTAAAGTAAACCTCACTGTAGTAACTTCGCTGTTCAGAAAGAAATGGATTTTAATGTCTTGAATATTATGAATAAATGTTGTTACATAATATGTATCTGTCAACACAAAAATGAAATTATAGATCAGCATGGGCGTTGTTCTTTAAAGCTATTTTGTGCAGGAATTTACATTAAATCAATCCATTAAAAATATTTGTTAGATTGCAAATACTGCGACGGAGATATTACGTATGGTAGCATTAGCTATACGTGCGGCACCTGGTGAGCGAAAGTTGTAACGTCTTAAGTCATCAGCGCCATTACGATATCAAGTGGCGGGCATTCGCCGAAACTCGCGACGCGACATCGATTTACCAAAGCGGTCGCGAGCGGACAGACCCTTTTACGAACGAGTCAAGTATTAAAACGTTTGCGCGTGATGACTGTGGTGCTAGTGCGTTAAAATTAACGAGAAACGTTCTGTGCGTGTTTCATTGCCGTATTATGTTTGTGTGCTTAGTGTGAATCTAATAGCTTCTCGTTTTTAAGTGCAGTGATACCTTTGTGGAAGGAATCGCCGCAAATTGCTGTCGAGGGCTGACTACCGGTAATCATTTCATAAATTTAAACCAGCTATAAGTCGAATATGAAAGAAAATCTTATAAGAAGCCGTAATGAGGAGTTCCTATCGATGTAACTGTTATTCAATGGTGTTCGCACTTGGGTGTGTCTCGGTCGCCCATAGAACAAATTGGGTCGTTTTTTTTAGCCCTGCACGCAACGGGCGCCTTATTTCTGGCGGTGCGCTGTTATACCTCTGTTTTGACGTTTGCCACTTCCGATATTTACCTTATAAGATTATTTTGCTCTTATAACGGCACAGTGTATGTGACCAAATGTTTAAATTCGAGTGTGCATAAGGCTGCATTGCTTTCCGGCAATTTTCTATGCGGTTTGGGCGTGACTTGAAATCAATTACTCGTTATCTGGCTCAATAGAGGTGATGTCACCACTCAGGGCGCGGATGGCCGTATAATCCGGCGGAGTTGAATGCGCCCGCCGTTGCGTATTGTGCGCCAACAAAATGGTGACCACTCCTCGCGTCGGATAATCACTCGATTAGTTGTACAAACTGCACAATTACGGCGAAAGATTTGATGGTTTCAAGTTGATTCTCTCCGAGATTCTGTGCCGATTGGCAATTTATAAATCGTTAACTCTTGCGAGTGATTTTTGAATCTTTGTCTCATTTACGAGTTGCGCTATTGCTTTAGTCGCCGCGGATGTTAGAGGTTTTTTCAGATTGCTTTTTTTAACGAAGTAATAGACGCAGATTCGTCGCGCATAATGCCGTATTTGTGCTAATTTATGCTAAGGGATCATATTTTTCAGCTTTATTTGTGACGCAAATATGTACTCTTACCTGTTCTGTTCAATTCTCTTATGTAATCATTCATTGTTGCTATGTTATCAATAAAATTGCAAACCGTGAAAGATAAGTTAACACTTGGTCTGTTGATAAAAATGTTTGCCAAAGAACTCAACTACAGCAAATCAAACCATAATTTTAATAATATTAAAAAATATTGATAAAAAACGACTTTTAGTTATAAACACTTTGGAGTCCCTGAATCTTGCACTGAAAATTAAACATGTATCTCAGGAGTAAGTAAAAACTTATTTTAGACCATGATTCATAATTAAATAGTACAATATTTGATAACTTAAAAAAACAATGTCAATAATTCAATTCATTAAGTGTAAATTTGGAAAAATAAAAGTATGCCATTTATTATATCAACTCCTACAAAAGTTCTTTTCATAAAGAAAACTCAGTTTTCAGTAATATTTGATAAAATCCACGTATAAAAAATGGCTTCTATTGCATTGTGCAATAGCTTGACAAATTGCACAAATATCATGTGAGTAAAGGAAAATTTTTACTGTCATACTTTAAATTAAATTCCCTGTTTAAAAATCAAATCCATAATCGCAATTTTGTAAGAAATTATAAAAATAATTACTATAGAATTTTGATCTTGATGCATAAGAATTTTTGGCATTGTCCTTAAGATTATGTCAAATTTTCCTAAAATATGATCAATTGTTGCATGTGTGTTTGTGTCATGTACAGACAGACATGTATTAAATAATGCTATTTAACTTTATTTATCTTATTTAAGCTAAAATTAAATGCTGCTTTAACAAATAACAACAGACTGGAGGCAGAAATATAATATTTCTTATGTATAAATTTTAAAAAATATTTCAGTTCTAATGTGTATTTAGGTTAATGCAATTTTTGTTTGTTCTTAGTGTTGAATTTTTTACACAAATAACATTTGGTGAATCTCTCTCGCTCTCTCATTGTTCCCACATTACTGAGGATTGTGGTTGTTCGGTATTCTGCAGCGAAATAAAAAATGATTTGACGCCACCAGTTCTGGTCCATAGTTGCTGTCACTGCCTGATATAAAATTTCTGAGGAGGTGGCTTCCTTAATTTGGTTGGCCCATCTAGAAGGTGCTTGTTATCTTACTCTCTTAACCGTTGTAAGAGAATCAGAGAACAAGCAACAACTAGAT
>JAOCPS010000021.1:122213-140791 GCA_025505425.1 Graphium colonna | reverse complement strand
GAGCGCAAGCAGAAGGGCAACGAGTGTAAGTCACCACAATACCGACCATCAATTGACCACACTTCACCATTGAACGAACATTATAAAAAACCCGATGGGACGGATATCCGACACGACCGAAGAGAGATCAGGCGCAGGACCGACTTTTTACATGCCCATACGACGCATGTATCATCTTTCTTTTCAGGCAATCGGCTGATCAGCACGCTTTCAGATCAGTTCCCCAAAGAGAATCGAACCCACGACCTCCGGTGTACAATGCAAGGGCCATACCACTAGGTTATACGGTACGACGACGACCAATATACATACACACACAGTAAATCACGGAACGATCACACTAAGTTACTAAACGAACGTCCTACGACCACCTGACGACCGAACACTATCAGCCGACGACCACTTGAAAAAAATATGTCTAACATACGTCCAGTTGACGACCACACTGAATTATGAATCGGCTAAACTAAATCATGGAACGACCACACTTAAGTACAGAACAAACTTCTTACGACCACTTGATGATGGCTTATCGCCAGATCCAAATTTATTTTTTTGTTAAAATTAGTCGAAAGTTTTTTTCACTGTTTTGCAATATTTTTCATTGATGGTCCACCCTTATTGGTCATAGCGTGATGTAATATGTCTTAAAGCCTTTTATAATCATTTGGTTATCCAATACTAAAATAATTTTTCGATTCAGAACAGTAGTTCTTGAGATTAGCGCGTTCAAACCAACAAACACTTGAGCTTTATAATATTAGTATATAATTGGCGTGTGTATATTTGCAGACGACACCGACCTGTCGGAGTCGGAGGCGGTGAGCGGCGCGCAGGTCACCTCGCCCGCTAGCGCCCCCTCCGAGACCGAGGAGGAGTCGCGCGACGGTGTGTATACGCACACGCAAACATAGACACACAGCATTCACAAACAAAATTACATATATACAGACAGAAAACCATATAAAGGCTGGCTGATGATACACTTTAAATACTTTAAGAGTTTATATGTGGGAATCATATATGATCATTAAAAATATTATTAAATAAACGTTGATTTACCAATGAGTAAACATAATCTAAAGTTAAAAAAATAATTACGCAATTCATGTTCATCCTAGTGGACACGACGTAGCCGAGTGACCAGGCGCAACGGCAAACCGCCACACTTCATTAATTATTTTTGGAAAATTTGGTCGAAAATTATGGTCCCATTTTTATTACATAAATATGACGACAATCACGTACAGAGTGTTCTCTTTTAATATCATTGGGGGACTCACCAGTCATCCTGTAGAAGTGAAGTTATTATACGCCGGTATTAAATCATGCATGCACGCATAGACATTTATATAAATACATTTTCGTATCAGCTTCTAAAACTGTGAGGTAAGAATACTCAAATACCTGCGTAATAACTACTTGGTACATCATTGTACTTGGACAAATATGTAATTATATAGATTAAAACTTATTTATTTACGTACCATCATGTACACATGTTGTCTTTTTTACTTTTTGATTTATACAGTGACTGGTGGGTCACTAACGATATTAAAGGAGAGCACTTTATACTCGATTGTAATCATAATTATTTAATAAAATAACGGACATAGTATTCGACGAAAGTCTCTAAATATATTATATACTCGGCGCCTAATCGGCAGTACACCGGCACAGGTCGTCGAACCCCCGAACGCCCACCCGTATACCGTCTTACCCCGCCCGAGTTGTCTCCGCTGAAATGCACATGCGTTTCGTAATTAATTATTTAACTTTCGATCGAGTTTACTCAGTTGTCAATGACTTATCCTTCATATATGATGCCCATTTTTAACATCTTCATGTATTAAAAGCGACTTACCACTCATCCTGTGTAATCCTAATATATACGCACACTAACCGAATGATAAATAGGTCAAAACGCATGCTCAATTTCGAATATATAAACTAGCAGTGTATAAGCATGATTTAAAACAAAGGACATTGCCTATTTCTATATGGCATACCATATCAAGTTGCATCTAGTCTAAACATGTTTTTTTTTAAATTGTACTTATAATATTAACTCCTACATAAGTTCTTTGCGTAAACAAAACCTAAATATATTGATCAAAAATAATTTCTACTGCATTCTAAATCTTTATGACATATTTTACAAACGTCATATAGGTAAAACAAAATTCATATTTTTATATTTTTAATTACTGTTATATCCCTGTTCAAGGACCAAATCCATGAAGTGTAATGTCGTAAAAAATTATGAAAATAATTACTATATAATTTTAATCTTGATTCTTGAGACTTTTTGGTACCGCTTTTAGGCATTGTCCTTTACATGCAAACTTGCATATAAGCATGCAGAAGCATATGAAACAAAAAATCAACATGTTTAATAACTTGTAATGAACCACTTTTACGGTGATGACACGCTTTGACACAAGCACTATAACATTTGCAGAGCACCGCGTGCTGCGGATAGAGACCAAGCAAGTGCCTGTTCGCAGCCAGCCCGAGTTGGTGCTCAGTGATGGTGAGACATTCCCTATTTTAATATTTATATATAAAATTAGGTAATAGTATATATAATGTTAAATCGTCATAGTGTCTAAAAAAATGTATAACATATTTGTAGATAGTACATCTTAGTTGCGAGGTATGCAGGGGTAGGCAACATTTTAATTTGTGTTATTTTAATATTAAATCTTTTGTTTATTTCAGTATTAGGTAAAGCTATTTAAAATAAATTAATTTATTATGCATATGAAAAATTCGCATAGTGGGATAAATATGACAAAAGGTTTAAAAAAAAAATCACTGAAGTGTCAATATGTTTACCAATAAATACAATATCTTTAAATCGGATGTCATATTTAGAAATAGTCGATATACAAAAACCACTAGATACACAGTCTCTAACAAAAGTAATCAAAACTATCCTTAATTTTAGATATCGAAGTTATGTTTGACATTTTTCTTTTTTTTTACAAATTCATTTGTTTTTACAAAGCAATATGGGACACAAGCAAATTTATGATTGAAACCTTTCCTTCTAGCCTTATTCCCACATTACTTGGGGTTGATTTCTAATCCAACTGAATATTATTTAAATATCACCTTTTACACAGAGAGACTGGATTTGATATCCGCAACCGAAAGGGATAATCTGTATTCGTAGGATGGATTATTAGTCAGGATATTTAAAGGCACCGACATCCTTAAACAACTGTCAAAAGTATTCTGACGACCGGAACCGACTTTTTACATGCCATCCGACGCATGGATCATCTTTCTTTTCAGGCAATCGGGTGATCAGCCCGCATTGCCCTAAACCAAGAAACAACAACACAAAGTCGTTGTTCCCCCGCGGAATTCCAACCCATGACCTCTGGTTTTTAAAGCATGTGCCAATACCACTACGCTATGAAGGCGATGGAATTTTATTTTCTATTATACAAGCTTGTATAGCCATTAACAAATGACATGAAAATATAATTTAACCTATAATACATTTTAACATAGTTTTTTGTTTTATGGAAAGGAAAAAAGTAAGAATATAATTTAATCATTTTACTGGTTATGTAAAATGTGTATTAAATAAAATTAAAAACTTTTAAATTAAACCTAATTATTTTTTAAATGAAAAGTAAATTTAATGAAATAAAAATTTGTGCATAATTTAACACCCTTCAACTTATGTTTTTGAAAAATTAATTGTGAATCTAGGGTTTTTTGTATATTAATGTTAGAAGTACAAATATGGATTTAGAAATGACGATGATTATCTATAGAAATATAAGCCTAGATAATGTCTTCTTGCTTGTGCTTGTTTTGAAGTAATTCTGATTTATTTTACTATAGTGAAAAGATTAGTGTTTCTGTTTTGGACGAATATATTAATATCTGGCATGTTGAATTTGGCCATGCTCGAGATACTTAGTATAAGCATGTCGTTTTTGTTTCCTCAATTTTTAAATGATTTTGAAAATGCATTTGAATTTTGTCCTAGTGAAAAAGAAGAGATGAAGTATTTTGACAATTTAAATTGTAGTTTTCATTTATTTAAATGGTTTCAAGAATTGACAAGCTGAATATATTGACTTGTTGATAACAAGAATAATTTCACAGAAAATTTGAAAAAATTTACTTTTAAATGCCTTGGAAGCTTTTATGACATATTTTTAACGGTAATTTTGATGATATACCGTCGACTTTTATTAAAATTTAAATAAAAAATTATAGAGTTTTTAAAATCAGTTCACAATTGCCTGAGTAATCGAGGCACGTACATAAGAAAAATAAACACAGTCAAACATATGACATCTTAGTTTTTTAAAGTCTGTTTATTTTAAACTATAGGAATATAAGAAATGATAACTTCCCCCTTTTTTGAAGTCAGTAAGAGAATAAAACACCAATATACATTCATCTCTTCTATATTCCACTAGATAATACTAGAAATGCATGTATAAGCCCATTTTTCTCCCATATAGTCGACACCACCGATTTCCTGAAAGCCGAGCGAGAGCATGCTGATCACACACGAGGTTAGTTTTTCATCAAAATAGATTTAGTTTTAGCCAGTTAATTAAACGCCTTGCCCGCTGAATGATTCCTGATAAAATTATTATTTTTTAAATAATATATACTTACTATATACTAGTTGAGACGAATACTTAATATTGTTATATTGTACTGGTTGGTCCGTGAAGATTTGCCAACTTAGTTCTTCCTGTGACACTTTTCGTTTATGCTCGACTTCTATTTGCCATAGCGTGATGTTATATAGCCTAAAGCCTTCCTTGGTAAATAGGCTGTCCAACACTAAAATAATTTTTCAATCTGGATCTACAGTTCCTAAGATTAGTGCTTTCAACTAAACAAGCAAACTCTTCAACTTTAAGATATTAGTATTGATTATTTCATGGAAATATATGGAAATTATTTAATATCATGCATATGAAACCATATTATTAGGATAATTATGCTTCATAAAAAGGGGGGATAGATAGACCTGATCCGTCTAAACACAGGTCATATTAATGATCTAGTTTGGAAATCAGTGCTATCCGATGCGATCCAAAATGTTATTGTTTTAAGAATTATGGTATGAATTAGTGTGGTCATTAATTTTGTAAACCGAACCACGTGATGAAATAAAGATGTATTATAATTTTTTTTATTATTATTATGAATTCCTTTTTTTTTTCATACATATAGGTGAAATAGTCATTAAAATTCATAATCTATATTCATGAAAAATGTTCTTATAAATCTGTATTTATATTTGTTTGTTTGTACTCGCTAATCCCGGGTGCTACTGGTCCGAATTGAAAAATTCTTTTAGTGTTAGACAGTCCATTTATCAAGAAAGTCTTTAGGATATAAAACATCACGCCATAACGAACAGGAGCGGATGGATCATCGACGAAAAATGTTGCAAAAATGAGAATTTACGCTAGTGAGATCGCTGAGAGCAGCTAGTGTATATATAAGCATAAATTTCTTTCCATAAAATATAGTCAAATAATTTTCAATTGCAACAATTCTTATATTTTGCTATTTTGTTATTAGTCAAAAAATCTTCTCTCTTGTTTTGTTTTTGTATATTGTATTAACCGCTAGAGATGATAAGTAATTTTATGAGGAATCATTTTACGAGTTTCAAACAGTTTTTGCAGCTTGTTGCTCCTAACATTGCAGATTTGGGCAATTTAAGCTTTTATACAGGGTAACTGGTGATTCACTGACGATGTTAAACGAGAGCACTCGGTACTCGATTGTTATAATAATTATGTAATAAAATTAGGGGCATGGTTATTGACCAAATTTTTTAATAAATAATTGAAGTGCCTGATCGGCAGTACGCCCGGCGCAGGTCGACCGCCTTCCGCCTCACCTCGCCCGGGCCCTGTACACTAGTATGAGCATGCTTTGCGTTATTTGGAAAATTCTTATTTGTTTTTAATAATATTTTCATATATGATCCCCCGCATATAGTGTCTTCGAGTATTGACCGTGACTTGCCAGTCATCCTGTATACCTACTAATTTTGTAATAAAACTAACTTATTTTTCTGTTTTAATTCTGAAATGCATGTGTATATAATGTCCACGACTATCTATAACTCTATGGGAATTATTAAATATATATAATATAGTATGGGTGGTACACATTTGAAGTAAGATAAGTGGTTATAAAAGAACAGTTATAAAGATAAAAGTATAATATACGGGCAATAGTTAGACTAGGATTAGGAAAAAAGAAATTTACCGTTGAATTACTTTATTATTATAACCGTTATCAAAAATTCACGTATTAATTCTTTGAAAAGTCAACTGATATCTGGTTGTCCCATTACATATATAATTAATAAGTTATTCAGGATAAAATTTACTTTTATTAATATACATTTTTAAAACTCATTGTAAAATATACACCTCACTTCACATATTCCTTGCCAAATGTGTGCAATATCAGTTTACCGCTTGAATAAAGATTTCTCGCGGGATCCGAACCTGCTATCCGACGATGAGGTGTTCCTGGAATCCACCGCCTCGACTGGCACGTCTAGTGTGAGCGCACCAGTCACTTCCACCGTAGTCGTGCGACAATATACCGCTGAGGCGTTCATACAAGGAAATGTAGGAAAAGGTCAGATATAAGGGTCTCTGGATAAAATGGGATATGCTTGTTTGTGTCAGGTCGTGAAAGAAGATACGTAGCGTCGTGAAAAGAGACATAGTGTTGCTTTGGACGCTCTTGGCCAGGGTTGTTGCGAATTCGATACTGTATCAGTCGGTGAAAATTTTTTGACATTATCATCAGCAAATTCTGATGCTGACGGGAATATTAAAAAACATGCCGATGCTGATATTAGTAACAACCCTGATCCCCGGAACACTCATTGCATCATGTTTTTTATTAACGTCTATAGCGGCCACTCCATTTCCATGTCCCCAAATGGGAGTGGTTTAAGTAGTTTGGGGACGTTTAAGATGGGGTTTCGAGCTTGTGTATTCCCGTGATATCGTGCAGGATAGGAATCACGATAATTTGGAGACATCAAATCTGTCACTAAGTCATAAACTCAAAACATATGTCATTCGGCTTAAGGAATGCATTTGTCTCTGTCCAAAATATTTAACTATCGTCAATTTTGTGTCTTTTAACTGTTATCACCGATTTTTATTTGTTGATTTATAATATCATAAGTGTACCATCTGTGCTAGTAAAACTCACACGCACCTGCTTACTTCACCTAACCATAGGGTTTCATTGCATGCAGGTAAACTAACGACCGATCAAGAGGTCGACGATGTCCTCGCATCTAACGCACGCACGAAGCACTCATTTTCGCGCAATCCCAACTTTGACGATTTTGTGTTAAAATTCGATGCTAGTGATATAAGAAAACACCCGAAGTGCAAATTGAGTCTTAATTGTAAAATGACATCAACTAATAAAGAGGTAGCTATGCACAAAAGCAGTGAATTAGGCAGTCGTTCTAGTTTAAATTCAATACCGTCTATAGATTCCGATGGTAGATTTCGCGCGGGTATCTCCTATTGTACGCGCTCTTTACCGCGACAGGGAATCTTTGGTTCGCTCAGTAAGATATATAGGACAAGATCGCATAGTGGTTTTGTCAATTCGTACATTAGAGATCCCATCCCTAACCATTATCATTTACCAGAATATCGTGTTAGGTGTACATCAGATAACACATACGGATACATCACTTCAGATTCCGACCTTTCAAAGTGCAAATCGAACAATTCGCTATACTTTTCAGTCGATAACATTCACAAAAAGTGCTCAGACGAACTAACTGCTGAA
The DNA here is from genome assembly GCA_025505425.1 of Graphium colonna. Classification (NCBI taxonomy): domain Eukaryota; kingdom Metazoa; phylum Arthropoda; class Insecta; order Lepidoptera; family Papilionidae; genus Graphium; species Graphium colonna. The sequence continues at coordinate 132,952 of JAOCPS010000021.1, read as the reverse complement.
TGTAAAACCGTTAAAGTGACAGAGAAATTGGTGCCGGTGTACAAAGTTAACCCAAAAGCGACAGTAGAGTTTGTCGAAAGCCAAGAATTCACCGAAGATAACTATTTAGATGACATAAGTGATAGCTTATCAACGGAGAATCGGACTGTCGTTGAAAATCGTGAGGGGTTGATTTATGTGGAAAAAATGACAAATAATAGAAAAACAGCCGACACGACGGAGACTACAGAAGTAGCAAATATTAAAATGGAAAAAGTCGTAGAAGATACATCTGAAAAAAGTCAAAAAGATATAAATGAAAGCGATATCTCAACAGAAACAGTTGAAGGAGAATACCATAGCTTTCAAGATGATACGGACTATGAGGAAGCTGTTTACGAGAGTCCTGTGAAGAAACTCATGGAAAAAGATATCAGAGATTACTCTGTTCCTATTGATTTTTTCTGCTCAGATTATGGAAAGTGTAATGTCGCACAACAAAAGTCACCAAGAAAATGCGAAGTTAAAACGCTACTTGAACCTATCTTAGAGGAATCTAAAAGTTCTAATAGCGATGACTCATCAGCTGGTAATATAAAAAGTGAAAGTAAAGTATCAACCGATGTACAACTTGATAGTCTTAAAACAGATGATACAAATGAAATGTGCTGTAATTTAGACAAAAAACTCACATTCTCTGTCGTAACTAGTACGGAATTAGAAATGAATACACGCAAAATTGATCATGAAATATCAGAAGTCGTTACAAATGAGAATCCTTTCCGCGTGCCTTATACACGAGATAGTATGAAAATAGACGAAAAGACATCTACGAAAGCGGTTGAAGATATAGCTAGGTTAAGTTGTAGTAGTGCCACAAGTTCAGACGCGGGTCACAGCTTCGATTCCACGGCGGAATTTGAAAAATTTGAAGTCGTGTCTGAAATTCTTGGAATTATAATTAATCGCATCAATTTTGAAATCCACCAAACTGTAGTTAGAACTTCAAATTGTTCGACTGAAGAAAGTGATGAAGCTTCTGTAGTGACTGATACTTTTTCTATAGTGCAAATAATTGAAAATATGACAATGCATGTAAGTATTGATTCAACAGATGTTAGCGATGCGAATTACAATGAAACCAACGATGTTGTTGAACCCATTCTGTATTTTGTTTTCGACGCAGCGTTCTATATCGCGACTCATAAGAGGAAAGGAAAAGAAAAGTTGAATAAGAAAGTTGTTACAGTTGTCGATAGTGAAGACATTCTTTATACAACCGCACGAGCACTTTTGTATTTTGACATGAGTACAAGTGAAAATGTAGCCTCAAAAGTAATGAAGAAAGTTGAAGTTAACACAGGATTTTGTAAGTCATTTGATGGCGATAATCCCGAAGTGACAAATGAAGATGAAAATTGTAAAGAAGCTGTAAATGACAAAAATGTGGTTATAGTGAACGACGTGAAAAGAGCTGAAGTTAATTTTGACGATAATCTTAACGATCTGGATCTCTCTACTCAAGAAAACACGCGTCCTGACAGATTAAGTTCCGAACTAATAGATGTCAGTGATACTAATTGGTCTATTCAATGTCAATCCAGTGATACTATATTACAGGAATCGGAGGATAAGTTAAAGCCGACATGCTCTACTGTTCTAGAAGATTCCGGAACAAACTCGATTGACACTTTACAGGAATATGCACAGATTGATCTGAACGAAACATTTATTCTAACGACTGAAAAGGAAGACATGAACACGGCTTTTGTTGAAGACACAATACAATACAGTCGCTCGTCGTCTCCCAGACAATGTAATTCAATAATGGATAGGTGCACTGAATCCCCAATTTTGAGCATTGATACCTCATTTGCTGGCAACGATATCACTGTTCCTTACGAAAAGGATGAGACAATATTAGGGTCTCCCTTCATCAGACAAGTGCCAGTTATAGCCATGTCACAGACTGAAAATAGCGGTGGAGTTAAATACTGGTTGTCATTTGATGATAGTATAACTGATGCTATTGAAAGACCTCACCGCAAATCTGTATTCAGATTCGATGACGCGAAAATGCCGAGTTTCTTGTCGATAGATATTGGAGAAATTAGGCAAAATTTCAAACATGAAGTAGTTGCTGAAGAATTTGTTGCTACGTCTGAATGTAACGACGAGGTTGTTTCTCAAGGTTGGAAGGCTAAAGAATATAATAATGATTTGACAGTTCAAGGAGAGGCTGAACATGGCACTGGGGAAAAAATAACTGGAAATATGGATTTTGAAGAGAAAAATATACAAGTTCTTAGAGAAATTGCTGGAGGTACTACTGCTAAAGAGATTATTAATGAAATTGTTAACCACTTAACGACAGATTCAAATATTGAAATTTCAACTACAGATTTGACTAAAGTTACTACAGATAATTATTTTGAGGAGCTTACTCAAGATTCGTCTGCGGATGACTTCACTTATTGTGCAGCAGAACATATATCTGCGCATAGAAGTGGCATATTATTGAATGATCAGGAACAAAGCAGTTTTAATTCGGCAAGTTTTAACTCTGCCGTCCCTTCTTCGGAATACAAAACTTGTGAATCAACTATGGTCGAAGGAAATGAGGCCGATTGTACAGAGAGACTTTTGTATGATTCTAGGACTGACGGTCTTTCGACAGCTCGTAGAATGCATTCCAGCTGGCCACCCTACGAAAAAACATTATTATATAGAATAATTTCACAGTTTAGGATGTCGGAAAGTTTCGATCCCAGTTGTTTGCAAATTAATAATAGCTTATGAGTCATATATTGATATTTGGAAATCCTTAACAGACTTAAAACATTTTCAAAAGAAACACGCATGAAAAATATGTTCTAATTTACGTATAAGGAAAGGAAAATAATTATTAGGAGACAATAGTGTACAAAAGTTGGTTTCAAAATTTATAAAACTCATATAGTTAATAAATGCCATTACAGTTGCACTTGGATAGCTATATATTAAGACATACGGACAATTGTTGGAAATAGTTGTTTTATGGCGTCCTACTTGACTTTGTTCTAAAGAAAACCAATGTTAAAAGTTGTTGTTCAAATGAAAACCCAAGTCAGTTTAAACCCATTTAGTTTATGAAGGATTATTATAATATTAAGGGTTCGAGATTGTAAAATTGAAATGAGATTTAGCTCGAAACTTTTTAAATATTCCCAAGAATAAATATTTACGGCCGCTCGCACCAAATTGCTAAATAACATTTGAATTGAATTTAAAATGAAAAGGACAATGCTCAAAAGCGATACCTAAAAATTCATGCATCAAGATCAAAATTCTGTAGTAATTATTTCCATATTTATTATGGAATTATGCTAATGGTTTTTTTTTTGAACAGGGAATTTAATTTAAAGTATGAAAGTATAAATTTTACTTTACATACATGATGTTTACGAGATGTGTCACATGGATGTAGAATGCAATATAAACTATTTTCTATTTTATCAAATATATCCAAAACCCTGGTTTTGTTTAGGAAAAGTTTGAACTTAATTCAAATTGGTACGGTATGCCATATAACGATGGGCGTTGTCCTAAATAGGTCGCTGAATCTGTTTGGCGAGCTGCCATAATTTTACACCCAACATCTGTTCTGAATTAAAAAATATTTTCTTAAATTTGCTTGGGTCATATAACAAAATTTGGTGCAAGACAGCCTTAGTTCAGTCGAGTTTATATTTAACTAATATATTAAACAGGTTTTGTTTTAGAATAAAACATTTAACTATAATTTTAACTTGAAACGTTCAAAAGACTGCTTCTTCGGGTGTTTTTCTATATCTTATTTTTGTTTTGTCTGTTTGTATGCATGCTTGCCGCTTTGTCGTCCATTTTGTTTTGTAAGATCTTTTAAATTTGATATTTTGCGTCTGTGTTGTTTGTATTATAGTCTACTTTATCTTTGATTGTTTCTTTTTTATTAATACCTTGAACGCACTCTAACTTCTGTGTATAATCTGTGGTCGGGTTGGCGGGAAATTTGTGTAGTCAACATTTAATATGATTGTAGAAAGTAACATATTTTTAAGCGATTTTTCATTAAAATATAGTTTTATAATATCTTCAATGCATAAAATTAATTTTGTTGCGAGCATTTAAATTATGATTTCGATTAAACGAAAAAAAAATGTACTGAATGATTATGAAAAATATTTAATAATTGTAATGTTTTTAAGTAAACCGTGCTTGTAACAAAATTAACTAAACTCTATTTTGTATTTGATGTGTTTTTTTTTTAATTTTTGTGCATGTAATAAAGGCTTATAAATTTGAGCACATTCATTTTATTTCAAATGTGTTGCGCTTTTTTATTTTTATTTATAATTATAGCTTACGTGTTCTAGAGTGTACAAATAACATAAGATATTGGCAATTTATATTGTAATTACTTCATGGATATTTGAGGGAACAATCATTTTTTTTAAATCGATTTTATTATCATTTTCGATAAATCGTTTTTTCCTTTTTATCAAATATTTTCCAAAACCTTTCTTACAAAAAGAACTTCTGTAGGAGTTAATATAATAAGTCTAGTTTTCAAAAAAAATGTTTGAACTTGGGGCAATATGGTACGGTATGCCATATAAAAATAGACATTCTTTTATCTTGTCCCATGAAAATAAAATAAATATTTTATTTTTGATTGCCATTTGTAAAATATCGCTAGATGCCTTTTGTATTTGTGTGCGCATGCAAAAATATATTAACGCTGTGTTTGTGAATTTATCGCTTGGAATTTGGTCTTGACGAAGCTAATTTGTATTAACAATGAAGGTAAGTCCCGCATGGCACATGCTTCTGGTATTTCTTCCGACACTAATAAATTACTAATATTTAACGCTAAGTTTAAAAGTTCAGAATTTGATTTAGTTTACACATTTATTTTTTACGAAACTTAGTAAATTTTGATATTATATTTAAAATATTTTAAATTAACATTTCGTATTAGGCAAAGGATTCGGTTAACTGTGATGGACTATTCCTTTATTACTAGATACGACAGATGAACTACAGTGTAAATTCTATATAACGACACTAAAGAGGCTGTACATTTTATGGCGTTATAGAGAGTTGTCGTTAAGTAGAAAGATTCATTGCATGGAAGGCAAGTTGAACCAATCAAAGCCATGTGGTGTCGACGCTTTAGGGAGTTTGTCGTTAAATCGAGTGACGTTATATATAGTTTACACTGTACTTGCAAATAAGCATAAAATGTCGATATCAAAATATCTATATATTATTAACGAGATACGAGATACTTATAATAAACTATTAATAAATATAATAAAAATAAGTTAGCTTATTCTGATGATAAAAGTAAATAATAAAATGAGTTTAGTGCTAATTTCCCTATTTATATGTTCAGTTTTGTGTCATTTAATAAAACTAAAGAACATATCGATACCCTAATTTGCAAACTAGCTAACACCTTTTGAGTGAGTTTTTCAGGGGAACCAAAAAAATTGTAACATTTTTCAAACTAAACACAAAAAATAATCAGATTCATCGCGGAGAGAAACCGGACAGGTTTTCGAATAAATCTTTATTCAAAGAATTGTGATGTCTTTCAGAACTTCAAGTTTTTGACAAAAGTGGGGTTAGTTGGTTTGCGCATTAAGGTATCGATTTATAAAATGCACATGCCACTTGAAGAATAGACTTTAATTTGTTAATTTTAGCAATGATTCGGTAAGGAATTTGAGTTTTATAGTATAAATGTATTTTCATTATTAATATGGGGTTACAGGCGAGCACACCTTGAATGGTGACCACTCTGATGCCCATCAGAGCACCTTTTCCCACAGCAGTAAAGAGGTAAGAATTCCAGTCTTGTAATACACAAGTTTATTTCCATAGAAAATTACAAAAAACTACTTCAAACGCTTCAAATGTCCACTTTTGAAACATCTTCTCCGTTATTTTGATTTAAATATATATATATATATATATTTAAAACATTTAAAATCGACTCATAACTGACGGAAATACCAACGTATATAAAAAAAACGTCCGAAATGTGAACCCTCCTACTGTTTAATGTCGGTTAAAAAACCAGTCAAACGCTATCAGACTCACACGAAAAGGATTCCGTACTATTTTGAAGTGAAACTTATTTAGCACCGCTAAGAAAAAATTAATGAAACGAAAAACCGACAGTAAAAAGAGACAAACATATTCATAAATACGATTTAGCCTGCGAGAGAATGAGATAGTCTCCGGCCTATGAGATTAAGGGACAGAGAGTGCACCTGCGTTAACTATAAGTTCTTCTGCATATTTAATGACCAATTTAAAGTACATGAAACTCTTTTTCAGTTAAATTTAACAGTTTTTATAAAGAATTTTCTAACAATTTTTTACTATTGAAAAAATCCAAACTCGTATCATAATCAAAGGTATCCATGATGTATCGCTTACGACACAGATGACTTCCCAGGGCTCCCCCTCCAAGGAGGTCTCCACCGAGGACTCTCCCAAGAAGGACAAGAAGAAGAAGAAGGGCCTGAGGACGCCCTCCTTCTTGAAGAAGAAGAAGGAAAAGAAGAAGGAGAAGTCCAGCACGCCGCAGCCCGCATAGAGGTAACACATAAATAATATGTCATTTCCTTGCAGGTGACCTTGGATTTTGTCTGTTTATTTGGTTGGACGCGCTTATCTTAGGGATTCCTGTTCTGAATTTAAAAATTCTTTGTGTTGGAAAACCCATTTACAGAGGAAGTTATTACGTCGTATATCGTCATCCTATGACGAAGAAAATATTGTAAAAAGGTCGTAAAGGATAATGCCCAAACCTAGTACCAAGAATTCTCTTGCATCAAGATCAAAATTATATAGTAATTATTTTTATAATTTTTAAGACTTGATTTCGTGGATTTGATTTTAAGCGTGGAATTTAATTTAAAGTATAAAAGTATGAATTTTGCTTTACCTATATTACGTTTGCGTAATCTGTCATAGTGATGCAGAATGCAATAGAAGCTATTTTCTATGAATCAATTTTTGGAATTTATCATATATCTCCGAAACCCGGGGTTTTTTTACGAAAATATCTTCTGTAGTAGTTAATATAACAACGCCGGTAGCAGTAAGTAAGCAAGATAACTAGTATAGTAGATTTTCTAGTAGAGTAGTATAGTAGTAGTAGATTTTCACCAAATTAAATATTGTGCTTATAACAGTATAATATCTAATACCTACTAAATTTCATTTAAATTGGAGCCAGTGCTCCAATTTAAATTGTAATAAATTTAAATGAAATTTGGTTGCTGTTGCTAAGCCGTTAGCTTCAGCGTCGAAGGTCTTGGGGGTTCGATTCCCATATGAAACAATTTGTGTATAGCCTAGAGATAATTGTTTTGGATTTGGGTGTCTGTGCTTGTGGAATTTATGTTTGTAAGTCGTCCTTGCAATATAAGTCATATAGATTATGGAGAGGGCAGCAATCTTAAAATTTACCATCCGGTAGCTTAAACCTGGCATGGTTTATTTTTTGCTGGCTGTGTGTACAAAGTCGTTTCTTTTGTGGAAAGGATGACAAATCAGCAGACGGTCCACCTGATGTTAAGTGATCCCGTCGCCCATGGAAACAATATCCAAAGAGTTGCGTGTACGGTGCTTGTATGGGAAGTTGAATAGATTGGGGTTAAGTAGGAATATATTAAGGATTTATTATCGAGTCACTTTATAATTCTAGCAAGAACTTATATATGATGTAACAAAAAGATGTAGTATAACTTCGTAAGGGTAAAAAACTTTATAAAAAGTCGAACCCCAAAATCACATAATAATATTTTTGTTCCACTTAGTCATCAATGTAAGTAATGAGTTTGTATGAAAAAAGTAAATTTTTTATCAGATTTCGCTTATTGTTGTTGGATAAGATGTTTATTTTTGTGTACGAAATTGAAAACTTACTCCACATTTTTGTTACAATCTTTATATAAAAATGTAACGTATTTTTTGTCTTTCCAGATAAAAACTCAAAAATCACACTGCCATGTCGCTTCGGGATACTTCGTAATTGTTAAGAGCTGAACTCGTAACGGGATTAATTACAGTTGTAATATTTCATGTTTTTTATTTGGTCTATATTTTTTAATCGTTTAGCGCTTTACGCACTTGCAATTTAACTAGGGAATAATTTTCCCTGAGATTTTAAGTTGGCGTATTTTACCCACCTATCGGCATATGTTATAGAAATTGGGTTAGGGGTGTTTGGTCGGCGAAATCTACTCTCTAAAACTGCCACATCGACCAATCACGAAGCTTTAAACAATGAGCTTGGACCGACCAATCACAGAGAAGCTCGAAAAATTCCGACCAATCACATGGGCTCTTGGAAAATCGATTCTTGTATATTCGAACAACCCATTTTATCTATTCGACGACGGATTTCCCGATTTTTGATTTTTTTTCCTTAATTTTAACTTCCCAACAAGTTTGTGACTTGCCATGATACAAATTGTATTTGTCTAGTTTTTATCCGTGACGACGGTTCCTTTGGAAAGTTGTTTTACATTGACGAAGAAATCGCTTCTTATAGGCTGTTTTCATTTTGCAAGAGAAATGGAACTATGCGTGTTTACCCTTACACTTATCCGATAGGCACATGACTATTGGATTGAAGTGCTTATTCTACTGTGGGGTTGAGTTACCAAACCCCGTTGCCATGGGAACCGTCGCACGGCAAATGGTGCATCCTTTTGACTTCAGCATTTAATGCTTGGCCGACCAACCGGGGTTGAACCCGTGCCATCTGTGCTTTTACATTAATGATAGCGGTAGGTGCAACTGAAAGCACGCCCAGTTTCATCTCAGAATTCTAGAGAAACACTTTGAAATAAGGTACAAAAACACTCGGGCGTGCTTGAGTGTCGACGCAAAGTCTGCGTAGACTATTTTAAAGAACAAATGCCAGTTTAATAATAATATAACAACTAAAATCCCATTGAAGACTAAAATAGTTCACGGTGATTACTTAGACGTGCATTGTGTAATCCAAATGGCATTTTCAATACTTGATGTATTCTATAATGTAATATGAATGTATATTTTATAAATTACCGGCAAAAATAAACTGCTCTAGAAGTTAGCATTCTTAATACTTAAAGTATACTATCTTGATATTAATATAAAAGCCATCTTTGGTAAATTACCAGCAAAATGGACTGAAATAGAAATTGTCAAAAATAATAGTCTAAACAGACTTTGAGTTTATGCAGCTAAACTCGTCGTAACACGGCTTTCGGCGTCAACCGCGTCGCAATGACAGCTGTCAGAATTCCGGCCATCGGCGGCCATCTTGCGACATTTACAGGTCAGACATGTGGCATTCTGACAGCTGTCATTTGCGACGGCGCCGCGTGCGCTGGATAGTTTACGAGAAATAAAATTATTATATATTTAAGCGTTCTATTACGATTTAAGGAGTTATCGGCTAGCTAACTTGTAGTTTCCTTTTTATATATATATATCTTATATATTGTCTTTGGAAAAAAATAATCTATTTATTTTTGGCGCTAGCGCGTTCGGCGACATGACGTATGAATCGTAATTAGTTTTTGCCTATTCTAATAAAGTTAATTGGTTAAGTACACAAAGTAGTGCATTTAAGTGTTTCGCTAGATGTCATGTCGACCGAACTCGTGGCGCCAATTCATTCGGGGCCCAAATTTTTCCATTTTTCCAATATGGCCGACCCCGCCATCAATTTGACATTACCTAGAAATTATCTAGCGTTGTTAAAAATGACAAGTTGATTTTATGTTGCCTTCATATTATTTCGATGAAAAATGTTGTTTCGTATTTATGAATATTAATTCACAAGACGACGGTCATTCTGAATAATGTGTTACGTAATTTATAATTTTTTACGATCGATATTAATGACAGCAAAAATATATTTTAAATGTTTGTATACTTTTTATTTTTACTCTGACAACACTTTTATCTTTGACTTCCGGCCGTCACAAATGTTGCCAGTCGAGCGGTCGACGCACTCGCTGGTGTTTTTTTAATTATTATTTTAATTTTTAATTATTTCGTAGTCTATAAGTTTTTAGCTTAAAAGAGTTTATTTGTATCATGTATTTTTTTATTTCTAAAATATATGCTGTTTGGAAGATTTATTATGGAAATGCGCTGTTTTATTTCCCCCCGCTTTTTATCGTTCCTTAAAGAATAATAAAAAGACCCATAAAGAGACCCATAAATGTGTAAAACCGTATTGTGTTAATTATAGTACAAACTTACTCCCAAAAGCGAAAATTGCCGACCACAAAGGGTTCATAAACACATTTAATGAGCCTACATTATTCTGATATACAAACTTCCATTATTTGTGTATGGGATATGAAAAATTTATCCAAATATAACAAACTATAGCTTTTATAATATTATTAGTTATCTAATTAGTAAGTCAAAACTAACTCTTGTTTGCTACAAAAGATAATGCAAGTTTTCTGCTCATTGATTATACGTAATGTTTTCTGCTTTTGCTCCAGGAATGGAGTTTCTTCAAAGAAACCCAAAATAGTCTCTAATATATCGTATTTTTGAAATGTTATAAGATTAACCGTTTGAGTGCGGCGAAGCGCTGTCGCGCTTCGCTTGTTATATGCTAAAAATGCGGAAGAGCGCGATCGCGCTTCTCTTGTCCAGCCAAGAATGCGGAGACGCGTGACCACACCGCTGTTCGTTAGTATACTTTT
>JAOCPS010000021.1:100064-122113 GCA_025505425.1 Graphium colonna | reverse complement strand
ATTAAAATAAATTGCTGGAATAAGCTATGCCTTCAGAAATAAAAACACTCTAAATATGGGTCTAAAGCCGGCTTAAAACTTTACACAAAATAAAACAAAGGACCTTTGTACACAGCCCGTAAAAACCCGTACCGTAATCTCTTTGCGGTAATAACAAAAAAAAAAACCTTTTCATTCATAAAATAGTGTTTATTTTCATTGTTACTTTAGCTTTCCCACAATTTCGGGGGATTTTTTCTTCACCGGCAACAATATGATAAAATTCATCTGCCATCCAGATGTTTTATGGCAACCCCTTCCTAAGAATTTTCAAATTTCGAAGTTCTACGAACCCGCGCGTGGGAATGGAGATGTCAAATGCGTACGAAAAGATTTTTATGGAGCACCCGATGGTTTTATTTGGACTTTATTGTCTATGCATTTAGGTGGAATATGGTTTGAACGATAAGGTGGAACTGTGTTACGCTTTCTGCAAATCATACAAAACCCTATTGCTATTGTAATACGGTTTAATTTTGCTGTGTCTGTGTATTTATTATAAAGCCAGTTATATATCGTAGGCACGGGTTGTGAATTGCTAATTTTTTTTATAAGAGATGCTTCACTTCCGGGACATTGCTCGAAAGTCGATTACTTCGTGTGATTGATGTTTATGCCCTCCTGGTACATGTAAACAGGAGTAATCGAAATAAAAAACAATTGGCTGTGGAAACAGTTTATTTTTTTAATGCTTTTTAATATCTCTGGTGATTCGTTGGACTTATTTTAATAACAAATTCTGTGAAAATCTGTTCAATGTTACTTATTTCAATGCTTTTTGGTGTCTATGGTGGTGATTCGTTAAAGACTTATTTTAATTTAAAAAAAAACAGTGGTCTGTGAAAACTGTTAATGTTTCTTTTTTTTAAATGATTTTTGGTGTCTTACAGTTTGTCTACGATTAGAAGTTTTATAGTGTTGATGTATTTTATCTGAGATGTTATTTCGAAATAATTAAATATTTTCAGTAGTGGTGGTTTTCAGAACGGAATTAAACTTGTGAAATGTCTTTTATGAACCTGGGGTCAGTATTTAATATTATTTTGTGGTTTTATTCGTTTTTGTCATTTTTGACAGTTACACGTGGTTTATATGAAAACTACTCTAAAAATGTGTGTCATGAACGTACTGATTAAGTGGTAGATAGAGCCGGAAGGCAAACGCTGGTACTCCATGACAGAATAACCGTATCTTAGCGTTATTTAATGTAGTCTATGGTCTTGTTATTAATATGTTTTGACCACAAAATTCCTTTTTTACAAACTTTTATTTAGTTTTTTTTACCTGTCCCGTTGTCTGCTGAAAGGTAAATTTGACCCACTTCCCGGTTTCTTACTAAGCTGACATACAAAATATTAAAATCATAATTAAAAGTATTATTAATTAATATTAAATATTGGGGGTTCGAAAGTGTATTTGTTACGTATTTGGAGTTTTCAAGTACCAGGAGCACATAGATTGAAGAGAGCTATCGGACAGCGAGAGACGATACATCGTCGATCGGAAAGGTGAAGTTCCCACGGTCCGTGAGAATCGACCGGGGCGCGCGAGAAAGGAACAAATGTATCACTTACCGCAAGACAAAGAGAGATAGACGCGCGCGCGTTCCAATTACGTAAGCGTCCACGTTTCGCGTGTCAAACGATTTTCGACCCGATTAGTTCGAATTAGAGTTGAATTCGGAAGGTGGGGCGAGACGAAAAGTCTAACGAGAAAAATTCGTTTTTCGAAATTGTACGCTCGTGTCGTTACAATTGTTTTTTTTTCTTTATAAAATTGTTGTCTTTCTTGCTACCGGCCAATTGGTTGATTCGAAATTCAAATTTTGGTCTATACTAATATTATTGATATATTCTTGTAGATCATTCCAATTAGAACTATGTTAAAATGTAAACAAAGTTACGCTGAATTGTTAGTATATTGTAAAATATAAGGAAAAACTGAACACGAACGTTGGGTGATAAAATTTAAAAATAAACCGCGATCAAATCCGTAAAGTTGTTTAATTTAAAATGTCAAATATTCGCGTAAGTCTTGAAATAATATTGTGATACTTATGTTTGTTTACCTTTCATAAAGTTTTGATTGGAACAGACTATACCTGTTTTAGTGCTCTAGTGTGGCTTCCAAGCCAATTAAGTGTTATGTGATAAAAAACCGACTACGAATAAAGATAACGGTGTATGAAACAAAAGAATTGAAAGTGATTCGTTTCCCACGACGTATAAATACAAGTGGCTTGACCGGTATATAGGATGTTGTACACAGACGGACAGAGATGTCACGCTATACAGGATGATTGGGTGAGTCACCCTCGATATTAAAGGAGAGCACTCACAAATTAGGGGCATAGTTTTAGCCCCAATTTCCCGATAAATAAAATAAGAGTAGCTACTCCGCATCTGATCAGCTGTACGCTCGCCATAGGCAGTGTCCACTAGAATGAACATACGTTGCGTAATTAATTATTTAACTTTATATTATGTTTACTCAGTGTTTAATTTATATTTGATTTTAATATTATTTTTATTCTTACATTATATTTGTATATTTGCGTTTAGCTTTACATAGCTTAGCTTTATCTGTAGTTCGGTCTTATAATGAACGGCATTGGTTCGATGTCATTGCGTACCGGAGCGATATTCTCACGGTTCTTGCGTCGTGCGTTTGTCTTAGCGTTTTTGACTGCCCACATCCCACTGTTGGGCATTCCATAACATAAGTGCTTGTTTGTAAGGCATCGTTATTGTGAATTTTGGAAGCTACGTGTGAGTCTACGCTAAAGTTATGATTGCCTAGTGCTTTCTAAAGTTATGATTATTAATCGACATCAAAAATGAGGAGGGTTCCCAATTCGGATGTTTCTACTTAATTATTTTTAAATCGGATTGATTAAATTTAGGAACGATCCGCATATTTCCCGTCAGTCATGAACTGATTTTTAAAAACTCGTTTAATATTTGACGATTAAATCTCAAAATGGTACCACAAAATTTTCATAAAAATCGGATCACTAGGTTGTTTTTTAAATCTGAAAAAATAACTGGGAATATAAATTTGAAAGTGCACTTTTTTAATGCTCTTGAAGTAAAGTTTTTGTAAATTTCTGTGAAAATAGACTTGTATAGTTACTATTCTAAAGGTATGAATGCCTAGTACTTTGTAGGGTACCTAGAAGCGATGTGTTACGTGCAGATTTCTATGAAGCTATGATCCCCTGGTACTTCGTTTAGTACTAGACTTAAATCTGTGTTGAATTAATTACAAAACTAAAGTTAGTTAGTACCTTGGATTTTTCGAGAAGCATAGTTCTGCATTCATATTTGTTTCAAAAGTTTAGAAATCATTTCACATTTATTTAAATATCAATTAATGATTTTGATATCTAGCGATCTTGAATATGTACTAAATACTTCTAGCATATATCCCAAATTTCAGTTCGATTGAAACATTGTTTTTGAAAATTATCAGGGAACATACATACGTAAAATGCATTTTAGCCTCAACTGCGATTGTAGGTAATTAAAAAAACGTGAGTTTTTGTGGCTGACTTATACATGCATACATTACTTATATAAATATGAATTAGAATAATAAGATAAAATGACCTAGTTTTTAGGCTGACTGAAATTATTGGCCGGTAAGATTTTTATATTTTTAGTTTCAAACCCAAACCATGTTCTCTCACAATTAAATGACATTTTTTTACGTAATTCAAGCCTGCCAGTTAGTAAATTAATATAAAAAAATCTGAATAGCAACTAGGCCTTAGCAATTAGCCTTTGTCCACTAGTGAGAAAAAAAATAATCAGATCACAAGCAGGCAGAAGTGTCTTGGTCTTATTTAAAAAAAAAACAACACCCGTCATTGTGTTTCAATTATACAGCGGCGATGGCTCCGTAGGCTCAACACAGGTTACCTTTGTCTCGTGATAATAGACGCGGGAGAAAAAAAAAGATCCAATGCCAGACCAAGTACGTGAGAAACTGCTCGCGATACCGTTAACCTAATCGTCGACCATCAATCCGGATCGCGGTTATTTTTAACCTTAACACGTTTGTTTTTTCCCTAGGAGATCGTCGCTCGTCGATCGACCTGTTATTTTTTTAATGGAAAGGACCTTTTGCAAAAACGAAAACTACGATTGACGCTGCGATTTTCGCGCGTTTTGCTGCATGTCTGATTTGAGTTCTATTTTGTGACGGTTCAAATCTGTGCATACCGCGCAGCAGTTTGACAATAGACAGCCGAGTTATATAATAAAAAACAGCAAAAAAAAAATTAAAGCATTTTACGAAAGTTTTAAAGATGATCAAATTAAAACTTACACACAGTTAAAATGTATATAAGTGTGCAGAAAGCTAACGTTTTCATATAATATGCAAAGAAATACTTTAAAAAAGTAATTACATTGATGTGATTCATAAACACAGAATATCAAACGATGTTTTTTTTTAAATAGTTAAGCGAATTGACAAGGATGACATTTACTGAAATTTGGGATAGTTTGTTGAAATATACTTTTCTCTAAAACTGCTCGTTATTTACCATCTCGCTACAGCCTTAAGGAGCCGAGTAAGAAGGGAAAAAGTATAGAGCACAACTAGTTTTGTAAACCTTCCCACGTTCCAACATTTCGGGTGTAGATCGTGCCTTACACCGCCTCTGGCGGCCCCGTTCCGTCTTATAAGCGTAATGATACCATTAGCCATATAGCGCGTTCGAATTAAATAACGGCTATACGTTTTTTAACGGTTAACGCTTTGAGATATTATCTGTGGTATAATTATGAAGAAAGTCTGTGCGTAGAGTTCCGACTTTACGGGCTTGTTTTTTTTTTAAATGTTGCGAATGGCGATAGAAAAATACGGCAATAATAGATTTGTTACTTAAGAAAAAAACAGTTTTTGGTGTTAAAACGTTTTCTAAAAATTAAGAGAGTAAAAAATACTGTGTATACTTCGAAACGTATATGATTTTTTTTAATCTATGTACACAAGGGCTTAACATAGTATCCATATCGCATCCGGCAGCCTCATCCTGCTGTGGTTTTGCGGTTTTTTATCTCGCATGACCACGGTTGTTCTTGTTTTAATTTCTCTTCCTTTGTCATGTGACCCTGGTAGCTTCTGCCTTTTGTTTTGTTTTTACTCATGATTATCATTGCATTAGTTATTATTATTATTTTTAATATATAAATAGGGAGTGTATGTCTTCATATTATGCGTATTTCCAATAAGTTTAATAAATATTGAAAATTGATTACTTTCTTAGATAGATGACAGATGCTGCAACGTCAAGTTAAAACAAATGTAAAGAGATAAAATACCGTCTTCGGGCTACTCTTTCTCTTAACCTAAGACTTGACTCTTTGACCAGGTTAATTGAAATCTGACCTATACTGTTTGTTGTTGGTAGGTTTCTTATCATATCCACCTAGTGACAGCCTCTCTTAAAGCTTGTATGTAGTAAGGTCGACCAAAGGGCTTAATGGTTTTATGTTTTTCTTAAAATGTAAACTAAATTTACTTTGTTAATATGGTTATAGTATTTAATTAAAAAGTAAAGCGCTTGGTGGTGGTATTCTAGAGCGTTCTATTTCAGTCTAAAGACCCACAGCACATTGGGCAAAGTACTAGGATAGCATGAAGTTGAAGTATTGAAAGTCAGCGCGTCTTAGATGAATGCGTCCCTAATGATCGTAAATAAACCGCCAACCCCCTAGACCGAAATCCCCGTGGGCCGGTGACATGTGCGCTCGACATTTGTGACGGAATTAGTGCATTATATCCCCACAGAGAAAGAATACTCCCCCGCAAACTTGGAATAGCACCCCCATCTTTGTTTATTCTCGGCCGTGAAATGCGCGCGCGTTTTTGACAGATCGCGTCGCGCCAATGTTTTCTTTTTTTTTTTACTTCAGACACCGTTGTAAACTGCCAGGAGCTCTTAGTGATTTATTTGTTTTCCTAAAAAGATTAGTGTGCTGCTATTTCTGTAAGTTTTTGTAGGAACTTTATTGTTTTGTCAGAAACTCTATTCCTTATCTTCGTTTATTCAAAAATGTAGGTCTTCTTATGTTTGGTACATACACTTACTTTGTCTGAATGGTTGATAGTTTATAAATTAAATTACAACTAATGTCAAGTTTTACATTTACAAAGTAAATGAAATTTTAATTTTCAAGTAATTTGTGTTCGTTCTTGAATGGGAAATATTTAGTGTACAGTAATAGTTTCGTCCTTGTCTTTCATAAGCGACACGTGATCGTCTCTATCGCACATCGAAAGTGGTGAGCACAGTCACGCTTCGTAGGTTTTTAGATCGTCACACTGCGTGAGCACCTCACTATTTACCGTCGTTTTAGAATCTGTACAACATGTAAAATATCTTTTGTCTTGCGTTATGTATCTGTTGCAACGACGGCGTGTGGTAATTTATAGTCTGTGGCCTAGAACGCGGTGGTGCTGGTCGCGTGACAGTTTGGGAGAAAAAGAATAAAATGTTTTAAAACGCCATCTTGATTGCGGTAAACATAGTATGCCTATGCTCTCCTAGTACCTTCAAAATTTATATTTTTTTTTTGTTTTTCGGATTCAAATGATTTAAGGTGGCTTCAATAGAATAATAATTAAAATGTTATGGTGACATTTTAATTATTATTCTAGTTATTTCATCTTCATGCTTTGCTGGTACTTTAACGGAAATAAGAGCAATTTCAACATTGTTTTCAGTTGTCAAGTTGATTTGACGGTCGCTTCTTTTGTATGAAATTTTGACCCCATTTTCATTGTACCGCAGACCTTGGGCCGGTCATAAAAGTGTGCCTTTATTCAGAACAAAATTGAAGCTTTAGTATTATTACTTTAAAGGGCAATTTCGCTTGCAGTTTGCTTATTAGTCATCGGTTTTTGGAAAACTCTTGTGTGTGCAGCATTGTTCCTTTGTTTGTTTGCTTAAAGCCGATGTCTATATTCGTCCATGCTGCGCCGTACCGTTTGTAAGTCAATTAGGATGTTTATGCGGCGAATGGTTATTTGTTTGCGCATACTGATCATTGTTTCTGCACCCCTGGTACGTCAAAGAAAGTACTCACGAAATTTTGCGAATTTATGACGTAATCCAATCTATCTACTACCTATTATTTTTGTATGAAGCGCATGAAGTATTTTTGCACTTCTGAACACAACGAGAAACTAAACTCATTGCGGTATTCTACCTATGATAGCTACAGACTCTGTTTTCCTAGTAAAATGAAAATGAGAATAACAGTTGTATGATGTATTTTGGCATCCCTATTTTATAATTTTTTTTTCTAGTAATATGAAAAATCAAACCAAGAATTCTATGAGGTGGAAGAGGTTCATTCCATCCTTCCGAATGATAAGATGTATGCTTTCCTAGTCCATTAAAAATCAAATTAAGCTTGAAATTCTGGTAGAATAATTATATATTAGTAAAATTAAGGTCAGATTTCTGCTTTCTTAGTACAACGAAATGTTAACCCGCTTTATGCTGTAGTTAAGTTAACCCGCATCTAAGTTAATAGTGACGTATTTTTACTTTACTGGTCCAGTGAAAATTGGACTTTAATTGAAACTATTTTACTATCCTAGTTTATAACAGATTTATGCTTTCCTAGTAATATGAAAAATGAAGTCAAGCTTTCTATAAGGTTTATTCTACCGTCCTAGATGTTCTAATGGAACCGATGGTCAAGGAACGGTGACCACCGCGGGGTCGACCACCTCCGACCATCCACCGTGACGAAAGCTACCAGCAACGGCAGTTTTTGTGCTCGCAATTATACCTTTAGCTGCGCTCGACCTGAGACTAGACGTATCGAATGGACGCTTCAGATATTATTAAATTCTGTTCTCTTATTGTTTGAAAGCACGCACGATTTTATTTGGAACATCTAATGCAGCAGATCAGGCTGTTTCTTTTATGTATGTATGTTCAGCTATAACTCTTGAACCAGTGCTTCAATGATCCTGAAATTTGGAACGTATGTTTTTATTATTAGTAAAATTTTCAAGTTCGTTCGGCATCGAAATCGGTCCAGTAGTTTCCGAGATATTTCAATAAACATGAAATAATAATCATAACGTTTGAGAACCACCCACTACTTAACTACAATGAACCATCGTTTTGTGCATATTTTCTTTACGTCATAACATCGATGTATCACATTGTACCGAATATTTACAGGGAATTTAAATTGTCTCGACTAGATTCGTGTATATTATAAACAAACACACAGGGGGATGAGATTAACACATTTATATATAAACAATTGCACGAAAAGGGATAGAAATCGAAGAGGGTTATAATCCCTTAGGAGAGAGTCCAGTTCAATCTACTAGGGGCCCAGATGGAGAAGTAATATGTAGCACTTGGTCAGTGGGGTAGGTTGGGGGACTTTGAAAATGCCTCGGCGAACGGTATTTTATTTCGTTAACTTCTTTTCAGTTATGCTCGCCTGGTTTTTTTTCTGGTGTGTTTTTTATTTTCTTATTATTCTTAATCCTATTTTCATTATGCTACCCTAGTATATTGATTTATTAACGGTTAAAGCAATGCACACTTCTTTTCTTAATTTTTGACATATTCATTTAATTTAACCTTTGCTTATCACCGTCAAAAAAATAACACAACCTCTTTTTTCCATGCTCTATCTAATTTTTGCTATTTTATTTTGATTGACTAGATAAATGTATCAAAAATGCTACACTGATTTTATAACATCTTGAAAATCAATTTTCCGTAACTGCTTAAAATTTATGTTCGCCTGGTACTTCACGGATTAATAAAGCCTCTGCCTACACCATTTCCCATTATAATTCGCTTAATAATCTACCCACACGTGGTCTTTTACAAATTCAATTAATTAGTATCGAACCCGCGACCCACGCTTGGAAGAATAGGAAAGCTCAGTGTAGGCGGATTTCATAAGTTCTAAGGTCAAAAAAATATCCCTGTGGTTCAACGGTCGAGATGCTATACTCGCTGTTCAGGGTCGCCAATTCGAAGGAAATGTAAATTAGCCTCTCTTTGCTTTATTTAATTTTAATCTTTGTCTTTGTGTTAATTAATCCCAAAAAAATTGAGACTGAAGTATTGTATTCGGTCATAGAGAACAAAGGGTTTAATAAATCTTAAATGAGCTTAAAATTTTCTAACCATGCCTTTTTCTGTCAAATATGTTACTAATAGGATATAAGAAAAAAATATGTATGCAGATTTCAATTAACCAAAATCTATAAAATCTGCCCACACACAAATTTTCAATCTTATTACGTTACATCTCTACCCACGTTATTCTATTAAGTGTTGCTTAATAATAAATTCAGCGCTACGAATTTATAGTATTGTTATATCTGTTAAACACAGTTATAGTTCACCAAAAGGGAGTGTCGACTTTATATAATAGTATCACCGCCAAATAAAAATATTAAAAAATCTCTAGGCTGTATGTTAGAAACCTTTGTTACATTGTTTAGTTTTAATACATCTAAAAATAAAAAATGCGGCTACCAAAGATGATCAATGCACTTGTTTCAAAAGGGTTTGTCGACTTACGTAATATTGTGACCGCCAAATAAAAATATTAAAAAAAATTTAGGCTGTATGTCAGAAACCTTTGTCACATAGTTTTATTTTAAAACACCAAAAATTAAAAATGGCCACTATCAAAGATGGCCTATCGATCATGAAGCAATGCACTTGTTTTAAAAGGGAGTTTCTACTTGCACAATGCCGCCAAATAAACGAAAATAAAAAATCTCTAGGCTGTAAGTAAGAAACCTTTGTCACATTGTCTTAATTTTAAAACACCTAAAATTAAAAATGGCCGCTATCAAAGATGGCCGGTCTATTATGAACCGATGCACTTGTTTTATAATTAAACACGAGTTCAACGCACGTGAGCCTAGCCAGTATCGTTTCCGAATCGATAAACATATAAAATGAGCGACGGTCTGTTTGTTTACAGCGTTATTAATATACTTCATACAAGCTCGCACGCCTGGATCGACATATGTATATCCTTTACAGTCAATCTTAATTCCACACTTACATTGTATACAATATCAAGACGATCTTTAAAAGGGTTTATTAATGATAGCTGCATACTTTTTTTTATTAATGACAATACCCATTTTGACATGGCATACTGTATCAAGTTGCATCAAGTTCAAACTATGAGAGACTTGTAATAAATTAACTCCTACAGAAGTTATTAGCGTAAAGGAAAACCGGGTTCCGGAGATATTTGATAAAATCGAAGAATCTATTTTTTTACTGCATTCTACATTTCTATGACCGATTGCGTTCTATATAATTTTGATCTTGATGAATGAGACGTTGGTACCCCACTTTTGGGCATTTGAAAACATTTGAATGATTTAGTGGTCAACACTATATTTTACTTTATTTTTCTAGGCGAAGGCTTTAGATATGTAAAATTGCTAGAGTCTATTTTAACATAATTATGCAGCAAAAGGAAAGACATTCATTAAGCAAGAAACCGGAAGAGTTATTAAACGCATCCGGCGCAGTATGGAAACGAGTCGCTTACCCCACCAGGTGGTTGTGCGCTCAAGCCGAAATCCGACAATCTCCATGACCTGTAAAATAACACCAATAACGCCTGGCTTCATATAGCCACATGTATAATAATAATACAATTTAAATAACTCATAGTTAATACATAAATAGAAATTATAGGTACCAGGCGAGCATAACTTTACGGTATCAATAGTAGCAATTTATGCTCGCTAATACAGTGACGTTTCATGTGCTCCTGGTACATTTCGATCAAACAAAGGTTGTGTTGTCTGTTTGTTTGTTTGTTTGTTTTGAATGTTGCAATCTCTAGAATAAAAAGTAAATAGGAAACTTAAATATAGATTATCGATTATTAAAATGAAATACGATAAAGGTTTTTTTTTCCAATTTGACTGGTAGTTCAAAATAAAATATTAAAGATTATGAGACAATTTCTTAAACTGACTAACAAGACACTAAAAATATCTCACCTGTGTATATTTGTAATCCTTTGATGTACTATAAAATGAAATATATAATAAAATACACTCAAAAGAAGACTAGAAAGTAATACAAAACTCATCCCTATACATACGATTGCATTAACAAGAAAGCTATTACTGGAAACTACCCCCAAGGCATATGAACAATGCTCACTTAATTTTGCCCCGTCCCCTCGAGAGAGCTCACATCTGTTCGATGCGGGGTGTGTTTGGAAATAGAATTCCAAGTTAAGTATATGTATTCTTAGAGATGAGCTTAGAATAAACTTGACGATATCTACTAGAAAATAGATTTGTTGTTGAAGACTGTGTTGAAACGTAGCTGGGGATAATCTCGATCAAATTCCTTATCAAATGAAAGAAATTGAATTTTAAACAGTTTAGCTATTGAGCTACGGTGCTACAAACTTTCATATTTTTATGGATAAGGTGACAAACGAGCAGACGGTTCCAGCTAATGGTAAGCGATCTCGTCGCCCATAGACACACGCAACATCCGAAGAGTCACGAATGCTTTGTGCAACCTGGGAAATTGGATAGAACAGGTTTAACAGGGATTAAGGATTTGGAAGAGAAAAGAGCATCCGGCATTTCCAAATTTATGCATTCTTTATTCTATACAGAATTTATACATAAGGAAAACGTACCTGTTTTTCGTAGGCTACTTTGTCTATGTAGGCATTCTACAAGAGGCATTTTTCTTACTATTTAATACTTAAAACTGGTTCAACTTGGGGCAGTAGTTAACATTGTAGTACTAGGCAGTCATAAGTATTGTTTCTAGCAGATCATCGTTCCTATCAATAAAATTATGCCCGCCTGGTAAAGTACAATATTTCATAAGACATTTTCTTTACAATTTAGTCTGTTATTTATGAACGCCTGGTACATCTGCACATTTAATAGCCCAGCATTATCGCTTTATTGCCGTCTCAAATTGTCCACCGCTGGCTGGCGTCCCACTAGCAAGTGCTTTGCTGGCTATAGCCCATTAGTTGGACCGAAGCGCGCCAAGCCCGCGACCCCAGGCAAGATCTAGACCGCCGCTGACGTCACTCGCGTCTAAACTCGGCAGCCGGAAGCCTGCGTGACGTCAGAGGTGACATTTAGACAGACCAGTTGGGCAACGCGCGTGTCAACATAATGACATTCTAGTCACTAGTTGCCAGGATAATGGTCGCTTATAATGTTGCCATAACTGAATATGCATAATATATAAAATAAAGGGCTTCTTTGTACCTTCTTATATATCTGAAATACGCTTTGGATTCGAGAAGTAAATTGAGTTTGTCGAGATGGGACGAGAAAGCTTGAAGGACGAATATCCCACGCCCTGCGAAATTTGAGCCTTCTCGTCTATTTATCTGTAACACTATCCAAATGTAGACATCCACCGGATGCACTTGCGAATTTGCCACCTTTGTCTATCAAAAAATAAAATAGATCGCACCGCACAAAAGATTTCACTTCCGATTTCCTCCCGCACCCGAAATCAACAGATTTGCGTCCGCCGGATGTACGGTCGTAGGGGGGCGACTCTCGAATCAAAATGGCGGGCACCCTTCAGGATTTTTTTACGTCAGCACACCTGGCGTCGCTCCCCTACAGCCAGTTACAGCCCTCAACAGTTGTCCGATTAAAGTTTTTCTTTAATTTATACAGGCTTTTGTTTTTAGAATTTGTGTATTGTGGTTTAATAAGTAAATTTTAAAATAAGCGTTTAATTTTAATAATTTTGAAAACACTATCAAATACTCTTTAGAGTACATCTGTCAGATTAGAATGCGACAGGTGTTACTTAAACTGAAGCAATGATAAATAGTTTTCCTATGGCATAATGTGTATTATTTTCTTTTATAATAAAACAATGTTTTTGAACTGTCAAATAGCGCGCCATTTTATTGTCAACATGGCGTCGTTCATTGCGTCGCAGGGTAAATATGATATAGTAATCCATCCATCCATCCATCCCAAATCGTTTTCAAGCGATAGGAAGCACGTGCGCACACAATGCTCCGGTTCCCCTTGGTTAGCGGAGGGTGCGATTCCTATGCGGGCGTGTGTCGTAATGTCGATGTTTTTTCTTTAATGAACAGGCAAAAGTTCACCGGCGCGTAGAGCCTGGAATACGCTAGTTACCGTCTTATGCTTCGACGGATGTACTTATTGTTTTTTTTTTGTTTTAAAATGGAAAGCAAAGGTCAATAGTTATATTGTGACGATGTATTTTTGTTGTTTTTGTTTTTAGATTTATTGAATCTGAAGGGTTAATATGTTCCAGTATTTAGTAATTGCTTAGTTTTTATGTATCAAATACCGTTAATATCGTAAGAGAAATGGGAAGCTATAATTGGGACGAAAGATTATTAGATTTAATCTATCGATTTGGTTGATTAATAAATATGATTAATAAATAAAAATCATAGCTTCCTTCTGATCTTAATATGGGTATGGATATGAAAAAAAATCTCTGGTCATTAAACACACAACCTACTGTGTTATTACTTCTAAATTACCCTAATGGAGCAATTGTTTGTAAAATTTATGGCTTTAAAACTCGATTCGTAGTGCCGCAAATGCCATGTACTGTAATTCTTATTAAGCTGATGCAAATGTCGCTAGTAAAATGGCGTATCTGCTATTTCTTAAAAGCGTTTAAGCATCGACGCCGGCGCAAGCTGACGCGCGCATCTGCCGCGCAGGTGGCCCGCCATCTTGAAGTTTAGAAATTTCAGCTAGGGGGAGCGGACCCGACAATGGGTCGCGTTGTTCGATCCAAAAATACTGATGCGTTCGAAAATCAAAAGTATTATGGCCATATATAAAATTATATTACATCTAACTGTCAATAAGTGCGCCAACTTTTTTTTAAAGGTGGTAGTGCATAACATCTCATATATGTTTAATTGAATATGCTAACTTTTATTAATGCAACGATGTTGACTTTTTACTTGAAAATCTTCTTCTAATTTCTCGATTAAGCTATATACGACTTATTTTCCAAAATCGATAATGAATCTATACTCCAATCTCCTTGTTACAGCGCCCCGCACCTCGTGCACCGGTGGAGCCCCCAACAACCTTCCGCCGCTGAGCTTCCACGCGGTCCACGGGGAGAATGTCAGGATCTCCCGTGACGGGACGACCGCCCGTAGAGTCGAATCCTTCTGCAAGGGGGTCGCCTTTAGCGCCAGACCTGTGCGGGTAAATGAGAAGGTAGGTCAAATTTACCAGATAGCTATTTGTTATACAGTTATAATATAATAACTAGTGGACTCGACAGACGTTTTCATACTGATCACTGTTTCTTAATTCTATCCTTACCTGGAATTTTAAAACTTCGTTCTTTCATATTGCTAAAAGTAACGAATATTAGCATAAAAACTGTCTGTTTATCGAGCTAATTGGTTTCTTTCTTCTCTCCCCAGGTGTGCATACGTTTCGTTGAGATCAGCAACAGCTGGAGCGGCGTCATCCGCTTCGGTTTCACCACACATGACCCGTCCACCCTCGCGCACGCATTACCCAAATACGCCTGCCCAGATCTCACCAACAAACCCGGCAACTGGGCCAAGGCATTAGGCGAAAGATTTTGCGAGAAAGACAACATATTGTACTACTACGTGAATTCGGCTGGAGACGTGCATTTCGGGATCAATGGCGAAGATAAGGGAATGTTCTTCTCCGGAGTGGACACAAGAAGTCCATTATGGGCACTAGTAGATGTATATGGAAACTGCACAGCCGTCCAGTTTGCAGACCCGCGAGCGCCTAACCAGATAAGACGGACAGCTCAAAGTCCCATAGAAGAAGACAGATTGGTCGGTGGGATGAGATCCTTAAGCGTGGACGAGCCTCTACCACCCCCGCGGTACCAAAATCCTTTGGCACCACTAAGTCTACACAGAACCAAAGGTCGCAACGTGCAATTTGTCAACGACAGGGGTGTCGCGGCAAGGATCGAAGCCGAATTCTGCCAAGGTTACGTATTTACCGCTCGTCCGATGCGACCCGGGCAGACAATAGTCGTGCAGATACTGGCGACTGAGTCGGCTTATGCGGGCAGCTTGGCAATCGGTCTCACTTCGTCCGACCCAGCTACATTAAGAACTTGCGATTTGCCCGACGACGCTGAACAGTTACTAGATCGTCCTGAATATTGGGTGGTCAGACGTGATGCGGCCAATGGTCTCAGAAAAGGAGACGAATTAGCAGTGACTTTAACAGTAGATGGAGAAGTGAGAGTCAGTAGGAACGGATGCGGACCCGCTACGGTAATGCACGTCGACCATACTTTGAAACTATGGGCTTTTGTGGACATATATGGGGCAACACAGAAAGTCAGGATGCTGTGCAGCCAGATGCCACAGGTTCAAACACCCCCTCAGCAATTAAGAGTATTAGCTGGATCTGCAGCGCCAATTTCCACCGGAGCAGGTGGTACCGTCCTAGTGGTCAGTCTGCCGCCTCAGCAGAATGGCCAGGGTATGAGCCATCAGCAGGGACTGACGTTAGCCAGCGCTCATTATATAGAGGTGAGCATAGCTTAAGCCTAAACTATATTCAAATATAACATTTCTGTTTAACTTTTTACTTTTCTTTAATTACAAATTTGATAAAATCTTTTGATAAAATTTTTCTAGTCTAATTTAAAAGTTGATTTCAATAGTAGTAAGATATTTTAATTCATCACATTAAGTTATGCCACACCTTTATTATAGCTATCTGCATTATGTAATCTTTGTCCTTTCTCTTCCAGCCGATCCAAGCCTCATCGCAGCTGTGCCTGGCTAACTTTCAACAAATGGCACCGCAGCCAACGAGCTGCTCCCAACAACCAACATACCAACAGAGACAACGTTCGGAAGCACAATGCTCGAGCAGTCAGAACAGTGTGAACGAACAAGTCCAAATACCAAATGGTCATAATGAACCTTTGAGGATGGAAAGGATACCAAATGGACCCTCTACCAGTCGCCAAGTACCATCAACTTCTCACCATCAACCAATATACTCAGTCATCGGTGAAGGAAATCTCACCGGAACAGAATGCACAATTTGTTATGAGAATCCTATTGATAGTGTGCTATACATGTGCGGGCACATGTGCATGTGTTATAGGTGCGCTGTTCAACAGTGGAGGGGTAAAGGCGGCGGTCATTGCCCCCTGTGCCGAGCACAGATTAAAGATGTCATCCGCACTTACAAGTCTTGATTTGAAAATGAGGCAGAATCTCTTAAAACCTTTGCCTTCTGCCAACTGTCAAATTTAGTATAACAATGGCGGCTTCGCGCCAAAATTTGACAGATGACATTACACAAATTTATGCCAAGAAAGGGATAGATAATGTGATAAGAATGATGACTAACTGCACATTGTGACCTTTAGTAGTATGTAGACTTGGTGGTACCAGAGGATTTTAATACCACTTTTTATGTCTACTGTTTCCAAACTTCCGAATTTCCAAAAATAATTTGAAATTATTTCAGTATTATCTTTGGAAATTCTCGTGATACGTTTTAGAACTACATTTCTATACAAGAAAAGTAGTAATACAACCGCATTATTTATATGAAACATATTTGTATGCGAAAATATCAATGAACAAAATGACAATTTTGCATTCAAACACGGGATTACAATTAAAAAAACTATTTATACAATATGTTTAGTTTTGGAATAGCAACTATTACACAATTATTTAATATATTCCCCTTCAAATTTTACCTTTTTTTTGCATAAATTGGTAATGTCAACTGGCAAACTTTGGCGCGACAGGCGAACGTGAAAAGAAGCGTTACTAAAACTGTCAACATTTAATACTTTTAAACTTAAGAGAATTCCTGATATTTGAATAGAATTTTTTATATACTTACTTACCTGCAGTTAATTTCAAGTCCAAACAGTTACTTTGTCAATTTGTACATTACCTCACAGAATGTTTGAAAATTTTAAAAACGAGCCAAAAATATCCTTTTGTATATACATGAATATCCAAAAAGGGAAAACATGCATTAAAAATTTTATTATTTAACACACTGAAAGAGTTTTTCTATATAGATAGATATCTAAGGTATTAATTTTGTTCCATTACAAAATAACTGTCTTTAATATTAAGAAACTGGTCCTGTCCACAATAAATTCATTATTTCGATATTATTACAGGGCTATTGCTAAAAAAATATTAGGAAAATATTACACCTTATTGACTATGTGATATGTTACAAAAAGGTGGAATATTTTTAGTAATAGCCCATTATATATAAACTAATAATTACGTCTCGCATAAGTCATGCATAATAATTACTATTTAGGATATAATTATCTATGGCAATTCCTTATTTCTTTTAATTTTATTTATTGAAAAAAATAAATATAATCTGTGGTTAAGTTTGTTGAGGAGGAGCGATAATATAGCTTTACAGTATATAAGGTAATTATAATAATTCTAGGTTGACTGTCACATAATGTTAGTAAATATAAGTATATTCAAAATAATAATTTCTGTTAGGTAAATTAAAATATCTAAAATTATCTTGTAATACTGCCTTTTGCTTTGACTATTTAGAATCTTAGATGTTTGTTTTTGACGTTTGTAAAAACCAGTATAACATTTTAACACCCATGTAATTGATGAATTTTTAAGTTTATATTGAAAATTGTATTGGTGCTAGAAATGTAATATTCCAATTCAATGTGGCACTCAATCTATAATTGTCATATGCAATGCTATTATAGTAGTTCTGCTAGGTATTAAGTGTATTAAACCAAATTGTTTGTTAGGGAATGTATAGGCTGCAATGTCCATATATATATGAAGTTGGACATAAAGATAGTAGTAAAAGTATGCATTTAATAATTTTACGTCATATCACTAAGTTGTACTCCAATTGTATGCGAGGAAAACAGTTTGACTCCCCGGAATGTCATCAGCATTTTTTCAAACATTTTATTATCAATTCAATGACAAATTTTATAAATGTACGTGTAACAATTAAAACTATGCTTAGAAATAGATTTTTAGAGTAATTATGGTCAAATATTTAAAAAAAAAAATTCTAAAATATATATAACAAATCCGAAAAAATTCTTTTCTACATATGACTGACCACATTTTTTTCATTCATCCTGTTTGGGATATCTTAATTTTTTTATTTCTACAATCGTCTACATTATGGATGCTCTTGGTCGATGAGTTCGATTGCTTTTCATCTTTTGTGGCCCTTATTGGTAAAAGTTTAGCTCAGATTGGTCTGTAGATCTTGCGCTACCGCGTTTTCCTCTCTGCGCTAAACATTTAAGTAATTCTATTCTTCTTTCTTTTAGTGGCGATTTATTTTTTAGTGCATTTTGTTGAAAAATCGCCGGTGACATTCCAAAATGACAGCTGTCAATTTTTGGCGGCAAAAGTAGTATTGTTGCTCAAAATTCGTCGGATAGATAACAGTTGCATATCATTTATTCCGTATTTTATTCGATTGGTTGTAAGATTAATTTTTTTATAAGCCATTCCTACCTAAGTTTTTTTATAGACTACAGTTTTTTTTTATATATATGGATTTTTTCGATTTTACCAATATTCGAACCAAACATTTGCAGCCAGTTTTTTTGTCTATTTAACGTGTTAATGATAGTATATTGTAAGTATAGTTAAGTTAGAGAGATTGTTAAAGAAGCGGTGTTACATAGCTTTGGAATCTCTATATTGTAATGACTACGTATTTATTTTATAAATTTAAGGACAGTTAAATGAATAAACAAATAAAACACTTTTATACCAAAACTATGTGACCAGTCTATTGAATTTTAACCATACTAAATATCATTAAATTATGTATAATTATATGCTGATAAGTTGACATGTGTTAATAATTATAAAACTTAGGTTCAATGTACACTGAAAAAAAGATGCATTTATAATTATTTATCTTAATTCTGTTTGTTGAAACAAACAGATTCGAAATTTTCATTGTTTTTTTTTTAAGTTATCTATACGGACATGTCAATAATAACACCTTTGTTTTCTATAATAAATAGCTTCTGTAAATAATTTCAATATATCCAATATATGTATAAAAATAATGCGAACCTTTTAAGTGTACATTGAAAATCCACGAATAAGCATTTTGATTATGGAAAAATTATGTGATACAATCGACTTGTTTATTTTTTCATTTTGACATTTCTCTTTTTTTTTTTAGTTATATTTTGTATTTGGTTCACGCAGATCGTCTAGTCGTTAGTAATTTATTATTATTATTTTTTTCACTGAGAAAGTTCACTCTTTGGATACGATGTTGGATAATAGATTAAGTTTTTTTAATTAAAATGGTTATCAAACAAGTTTTTTGTGTATTCTTTTAAACTTACGATTCGGATGTACAATGCTTTTCAACTAAGAATGTGTACGACTTTGACCTGTCTTCTTGTTTGAGATATCTTAAATTCAAGGAATCAAATAAATATATTTTTTTATGGAAAGGAGGACAAACAGGCAGACGGTTCACCTGATTGTAATTGATCCCGTCGCCCATAGACACGCAACATCAGGAGAGTCGCGAGTGCGTCGTCAACCTGGGAAATTGAATAGAATAGGTTAATTGGATAGGATGAGGTCGGGATTTAGGATTTGGAGGGGAATGGAGTAAAAAAAGATAAGGATAGACATGGCCATCCGGCATGCCTAATAGTCATGCAAATTTTATTTTATTCCGACTTAATAAGTTCCTTTATAACTGTAAGCCCAAAAGGATGTTAATTAAAACCAAATCAATTATTGTAATTATATAAAACCTCGCATATTGAAATAAGTCGGCAAATCGGTGATTACCCGATTACATTAAAATGTTTATTATTAAAATAAGACGTTCCGATGGGCATGTAAAGTCGATTCCTATTGTCAAAAACACTTTTGACACTCAAAAACGGTTGTACTCTACTATTCAACTAAGAATGTGCATGACTTTGAAATCATGATGTCAAAGATCTAGAAAAAAGCACTATGTTTTTCGATGTGATAGCCATTTGTTTTTACGTGGAGTTAATTCAGAAAACGCATACCCGTCCCGCGGGGGCAAGACGGGTTATGTCGGACGGACGAATTTCTTTTATACTCTAGTTGCACGTTGATCAGAAATTAAATACAATAACTAAAATACTAGTTATCACTATTTAATATTTTAATTTATTTATTTGGTGAAAGCGTTTCCTTGTCAGGTATAGATGGCGCTAGCGTAGTCCTCGTTATTTCTTGTCAAGTATAGGTGACAACAGTCAAAAGGTAAAAGTTGCCGCCCATGATGTTTAGGAATTAAGAGTACGTTGTAACTAGACTTTTGTTCAATTTTATTATCGGCTCTCCAACTATTTATACGTGCTGCAATCTCGTACTGCGGCAATCCAATAAGAACTATATTATAGTAGAGCACTGTATTTTTTTAATTCGTGTCCTTTCCTATTAGCTATTGATTTATTTTGCAAGTGCGTTTTACACATAAATTTCACATATGCAAACACCCAGTAAATTTAAAGTAACAGCCTATTTTCGGAATTATCACACTACTGGACTTAGGCCACCACTAGAATGAGGGTTCAGGATATAGTCCACATATCTCAGAAATATTATTTCTTCGATATGCAGGTTTCCTCCCGATGTTTTCCTTCGCCGCCGAGCACGTGGTAAATCAGCACTTAAAATTGCGATTAGAAAATTGCCAATTCCATTGGTGCCGGCACCGGGGATCGAACTCAGGTTCGCCTCTAGTGAACAGATTTGAAAGCGAACACCCGACCACTGAGCTAAAAACCCAGATACGATACAATTACATGTAGGTCAAACAAATAGTTGTTCAGAGTGGGAACCGAACTCACGACCCCGCGAGGCCGTAGCCAATGACTTAGCAACTGCGGCAATTGGTCTCCAATGTACTTGTATGCAGTACAGCTAAACGCTTGTCTCCCTTTTTTAATATCGAAGAAGAAGTAAATATACGAAGCGACCAGCTCGAGATCAGGAGCTCGACCGAATTAAAACATGGTCATCCAACGCCAGCGGCGTATATAGAAGGGGGGCCGGGTGGGCTGTGCCCACACCAGGATGGTCTAGTACCCACCCCAGGTTGATCTAGTGCCCACCCTGGAAAATAGATACGCCCATGTCCAACACGTGGATCCTTACGCTTTTCGAGTATATCATGGTCTTTTAAAGAAAATTATTGTAAATGGCGGCTATTATTTGTGTCTTCTCATTCTTACACAATATTGGTGAGAGCAAGACAAGAAAAAGCAAGACTTGAGAGGTGGTGGAGCATAATAACTTTTCACAGATGAGGTGGTAGAGCATAATAGGACCGTTTTACCTGAAATAAAACGGTTATTATATACTTACCTTAGTAGAAGCTTATAATATTGAGAGAGGCATCCCTACTTCCCGCGTGCAGCAGTCGTCTCTTTCTAACCTCGTATAGTTCCGTCTCTCTTTCACATCCCCCTCCACCTCACCAGGCGCGCGAGGCGCTTGATGCCGAGTCTTTTCGTCATTGCGTCGAAATATCACCAGGCAGAGATGGAAAGTAAGCTTCTACTAAGGTAAGTATATAATAACCGTTTTATTTCAGGTAAAACGGTCCTATTATTTACTTGACCGTTAGTAGAAGCTTATAATATTGAGACCTGTTTGTTATCGCCTGGTGAGGGAAACGCCAATGTGATCTTTTTATAATCCAGGTACTATATTGTACCTAATTAGGTAGTACGATGAACAACGAGAGTAAAGAAAGAGACTATTTTAATATAATTGTTAAACATTTGTTACGTGTTAACAACAATAACAATCAAGAAAGTAGTTATTATCCTTCTTTCTTTAAATCAATGAATCATTATAATAGTAACCGAAAGAATGTATCTATAATATTAACGCAAAATAACATAATGTGACCATACTTGCTGGCATCATCTA
>JAOCPS010000021.1:82721-97406 GCA_025505425.1 Graphium colonna | reverse complement strand
GGTCGTGGGTTCGAACCCTGCGGGGAAATAACGACTTTGTGTTGTTGTTTCTTGATTGATTTAGGGCAATGCGAGCTGATCATGATTGTCTGACAAGAGAGATGATCCATGCGTCGGATGGGCATGTAAAAAGTCGGCCCTGGTTGTCAAGAACATCTTTGGTAGTCGTTATAGGCTGTCAATGCCTTCAAATATTCTGACAACTAATCTATCCTTCGAATTCAGTATATCCCTTTGTGTTGTGGAGGTCGGATGCCAGTCGCTCCGCGTAAAAACTGAAATTCCGGTAATATTTGGGTGGATTAGAAGCCGCCCCCAAGTAACTTGGGAAACGGCTAGGAGGAAGAAAAAGACTAATGACATCAAAGGAGAGCACTCGGCACTCGATTGTCGTCATATTTATATAATTAAATTAGGTGCATAGTTTTCAACCAAATTTTCCTATTAACTAATGAAGTATGGCGGCTTTGATCAGCTGGTGCGAGCTAGGCCGTCGACCCCCCACCTCCTTCGGTCTCACTGCGGATATGGCGTGATCCGACACGAACATGAATTACGTATTAATTTAAACAACTTCACGGATTTTATCGCGGTTTATTTTTTAATTTTATCATCCGACGTTTCGAAGCCACTGCAGCGTTCATGATCTCGGGTAGGAATCCTGCATAACTTCAGCTTGAACATTAATTTTTGTTTCGATCTACGCAGTGACTACATACAATCTCTTTAGGTCTTGCAGTGTTGTGCTTAATAATCCGTAAAGTTGTTTCATTTAAAATGTCAAATATTTTCTTAAGTCTCAGAATTACGTAATTAATTTTTTAACTTGATATAATATTTGCTCGGTGGTAAATCAATATTTATTTTTTATAATATTTTTATTGTTCATATGCGATTCCGACATAACGTCTTAAAGTATTAAAAGTGACCCGCCAGTAACTGCTCACCCTGTATATGATATAGGTCAGCGGATTGGAATGGCATGCGGTTTATTTTTTGGATCCTACTCCTGGATGCTGATTTGCTTCTCACTAGATGATACAAGCGCTTCGCCTATTCTATCGCCGATGTCGTGCTTCAAAGTATGGAACTACATATTCCATCCTCTGTCGCCCGTCCCCATCGGTAAGACCAAACCTCGGTTCGGTCGCTCCCGCGAGATAACCCCTAGTTGCAAGAAAGAGTGCTATCGAGCCTGAGCCACGACGGCGTCTTGTAATACCAGTGTCTTAAAATAGTAAAATTTTGCCTCCAGATCCTTCAAAAGTGCTCTCACCGCAGCAAAATTGCAGCACATTGACATCATTGGCAAGGAACTAGTTCCCTTGCCTTCGGGCACTCGCGCGTTTTGTTCTCACGCCAAATGTCCAAGGAAACTTCTGTACGTCATCGTTACCCCCCTGGCACAGCGGAGATAACTTGTTGACCCACATCGCTAAAGAGAAAGCCGATCTGTGCACTCTTTTTGCATTCAATTCGACTTTAAACGATGTGGGGAACATCATCGACCATCCAGCGGGAGCACTTAATGTCTGAAACACGCTTTCACCTGAATGCAGTGCGTAAAGCGCTTTTCTCGCTTGATGTCCATGAGTCGAGTGGGCCCGATGAATTCACACACAGAGTTGACTCTAGTCTTAACGCTTCTTTTTCGGCTCTCCTATTCCTTCGGCATGGTCCCGAAATCTTGGAAAACAGCTTGCACCCGATCCCCAAAAAGGTCCATCTATACTTAACTACAAGCCGATTGCCATTTATATATTTAAAGATCATCGGTTGATCGAAGACCCCAATACGGCTTCCAACGAAGTTAGCTGATGATCTATTTGTCATTATGACCAAAAATAATGCTGTATCTGTCAAAGTTGCGCATAATTAGATTACGGTTTTGATGTTGTTTATGTTCGTGTGTATCTTGAGTGTTTTGTATTTTTGTTTTATGGATGAAGCATACAAGCAAACGAGCAAATGATTCCTGGTGTTAAGTGGTTACGAGTGATTGTAGGTGGTAGAGCATAACATCCTTTAACAGCTTTTGCTGCACTTCTACGGCCCGGTGAAGTACCACCGCCCTTTATATAGTCGGCATAAAATAAAATATGCATGACTTTTGGGGACGCCGGATGGCCATGTCTACCCTTTTCTTTGCTATTCCTATCCCCTCCAAATCCTTAATCCCGACCCCATCCTATCCAATGAACCTATTCTATCCACATTCCCAGCTTTACAACGCATTCGCAACTCTCTGTTGCGTGTGTCCATGGGCGACGGGATCACTTAACATAAGGTGAACCGTGTGCTCGTTTGTCTACCTTTCCATAAAAAAAAAAAACTGTAAAGAAGGAGTCAACTCGAGTGATGGTAAGCGATCTCCGCCACCCAGAGTACCACTACCGCAACACCAGAGGAGTAATAAGAGGGTTGCCGGCCCTTGAGATATGAGTACGCTCATTTCTTGTAGGGCCTTCACTCATACTGGTCCGGAATACCACTGGCAGCATTTCATACCACAGGGAAGTCGTATTGATGAATTTATACCAATTAATAATATATCTCTTTACCATTTATATCCACAATACCCTTCACCTTTCTGTTAGCACCTATGGTAACAAAAAAAAACACATATATATTGTATATTGCTCACCTGATACCCTTATGTGCCACCCCAAGCTCGTACCACATGAGCCCGAAGACCGGGGACCTGGGCTCGCGACTCTTGAGACCAAAGTAGACCCCTGGCCGGTACGAGCCCCAGTACATCTCGGGCACAGCCAGTCCTGTCTCTTGGACCACCTGTGTAACAGAGATAAAATAAATTCAAATTAAAAAAATAAAATTTATAACAGATATTATAGGTGGTAGAGCATAACTTCTTTTCACAGTTTTTGCTGCACTCCTATGGCTACGCTGGCCCGGGCAAGTACCACCGCCCTTTACAAAGTGGGCATAAAATAAAGTATGCATTACTTTTGGGGATGCGGGATGGCCATGTCCACCTTTTCTTATCCCACACCTTCACCCTCCAATAAACCGATTCTACCCAATTTCCCAGGTTGACAACACACTCGTGACTCTTTGGATGTTGCATGTGTCTATATGCGACGGGATTGCTTAACATCAGGTAAACCGTCTGCTCTTTTGTCTTTCTCTCCATAAACAACAAAAAAAGGCGTATCTTCAAGATGAATCAAATGAGCCCCAACTCGATGAGTTTGTGTCGTTTAGAGAGTTTCTATGACCACCTTCCAGTTCTGACATCAGATCAGCTATAATTCATCATAATATTGCATTGTCATGCAATATACCTGAGTGCAAAATTTCAACTTAATCGGAAACCGATAAGTGGGTTAAATTTAACTTGCAAGATTTGACAACGTCCATGATAGGGTTATATGATCATCAGAAGATCTTTGTCCGATCACATAGACAAGCACCCAGCAGATATTTATTTAAAAAACTATTACAAGAGCATTTTTCCAATAACTGTAATGAAATTTAATGTTCTTCACTCATTTTCGCTGCTGTATAACTTTTAATTTATTTGTTTTTTTTAATTATGTTACATGTAAGTATGTATGAATTTGTGTATTTATTAAAATACAGAGTGACCGGTGAATTACCTTCAATATTCAAGAATGTTATATGTAGAGATCATATATGAAGAATAAAAATATTATAACAAATAAATACTGATTTACCACGGGGTAAACATAATGTATAATTATAAGAATTATTGCATAATTGAAGTTCAACCTAGCAGACACTGTGTAGGGGTGGCAAGGAGGTTTATGACCTGCAGCATTCTCACCTGGGTAGGCATTGCGCTGTATTGTGCGCCGCCACACTTCATTAATTTATTGGAAAATTTGAGCTAAAACTATTCCACTAATTTTATTACATAAATATGATGGCAATCGAGTACCGAGTGCTTACCTTTAATATTAAAGGTGACTAACCAATCAGCCTGTATATTTAGCTCTATGAATATATAATTTATGTTAATTTGTATATTTGTTAGATTATTTAGAAAATGTATTTAGCATTCACTATAAAAAAAAGATAAAAGAAAGGAATAAAAGATGAAACAATTAATATCTATACATAAATATTAATTATTTCATCTCTTATTCCTTTTTTTTATCTTTTTTTTTTTGTTGTAATACCTGCCATTCAATCTCATTACTCCATGGGTTGACTGGTAGAGATGTCTGTAGTATACATAACTACCACTCCATTAAACCCGCTTTTGTCTTTCTAATTTACAGATGTACAATAAAGACCAAATAAATAAATAACAGATGCAGAGACAATGGGATTGGTGAAACTAAATAAAAGCTTGTAAAAAATAAAGTCTTGACGAATTTTGACTAAGACAGTCAATCTAGTCAGAGATCAGGGTCTGAAAGTGCAGGAGATATTATAAGGCATAAGTGCATGTGGCAGATCGTGTGAGTAGAGTAATGGGTTATGCCCAGGTTGACCAGGAGTTTTTTTTTAAATTAAATAAATTACAAATTTCAACCAATTTGAAATATTATTAACAGACATCATGATTGGGTGTCAAAATTGGTGGTTCTCTATACAAATTACAAAGTATATATTTATTTTTGCAAAAATTAAATGTTTCTGAGAAATTTCACTCTACACATATTTAATGAATTATTCTTTTACATCAATTAAAACATATACGGACCAAAGTAAGGAAAAAAGGATAAAATTACCAAAGTCTATTTGAGACAGAGAAACAGCTGTTTTGCAAAATACCTAAAATAAACATTTTTCTTACGAAAAATACTGAGAAATTTTAGATTTTCAAATATCGTGACCAAAATGGTACTTTATAAAATATTTTATTTTTTTTGTAAACAGTATTGTTTTTAAGAATTTTAAAATAGTATAAATATGTGGCGATTAAAGCTCAAGAGTTTGAGAGATTTAATGTAATGTATAAGGTAAACAGACTCACTTTTTCATTGTCGAAAGGCGTATTTACGCGCGTTTCTAGGTAGCCTAGGATGCCCACGTATACCGCAACAACGAGGCAAAAGCAACCAACACCAGTCTTCCAGATAGATAACAATTTAAAAGCCCGGCTGGCGCCGGCGACTTTGTCACCAGAGTTTGCGCTACCCTCGTTGTTATTTGCATGTTTATTTGAGTTACCATGTTGCAAATTAGCTGGTTTTCTGTGTCTAACCATTTTACCTAAACATAGAGTAGTATAAAAAAATTGAGGGCGATTTATTAAACGCAAACCTCTTCACCGACGGCGTTTACTTTGCAAATCGCGATCTTTAAACGTCAATAAACGAAAATGTTGCCAAAGTTCAAATTTAAACATTTTACTTCTAAGAACATACATTAACTTGAAATCTTACAAAAGTATTAGTAGGTAAGTAGGAACTATCCTTTTGTCAAAATTTTAAAACTAATACCAAAAAAAATATTGGTATCAAATGCTGAACTATATATGATATAAACGAAATATTAACCGAGTAAGAAAAGAAATAATAAATAATCTTATTTCTATTAAAAAATATAAAATAACAAATTTAGTTAATATTGAAAATATTAAACCAAGGTAAACTATTCATATAGGTAGCATATAGCTTTTCTATAACTAAATTACAAATATTTTAATCGAGCGCCATCTGTTAGATGCTACAGTATTTCAATAAGCTCAGCTGATTTTAGTGTTTAAAGCAATGTAGCCACTTTAGTGAACTTTCCTAAAATAATGGTTTATTTATTAATAATATAATAGAATAATTATAGCACTTCTGTAATATTTTTTTGTAAAAGTTTTATATTTTAGATTTTTTGAAATATTTCTGACTGAATCACTGATCAGATAAGTAGCTAATACTTAATTTTCTATTTCATTACTTTTTATCTAGAATTTTATTTTTACTATTAACACTGTTATGCTTCACAAAAATATTTATAACGCACAAGAGAAATTACAGAATGCCACTGGCGTTATTTGTTACCAATTCAATGCCTTTAACTGCGAGAACTCAATACGGAGAGTAATATGATAGTAATAATATTGTTAAGCTTACTCAATATGGTATTCGTGGTTTCGCGTTTACGATTAAGATAATACTCCGTCGTTTTCTTCTTCATCCTAGAGTTTATCCTGACCTACGCCAGGGTCCGCTTTCATACTTAATCGATACCAGTTACCTCTTTCCACCGCATCTTGCTGAGATAGACCATTCTCCAGTGCATCAGATTTCTTGATATCAATTCAACGCTTTTTAGGCCGGTCACGGGTTCTTCGACCTGTCACAGAAATATTCAGGCACCAGTGACCCACGTATGTAGCTCTGGGGCCGTCGATAAATATGACCAAACCAGCAAAGACGAGATTCCTGGACTTTTTCACCGATATCCCTTAAACCAAGGATTCCACGAATGTATTTGTTACGCCCTCTATCCAGTCGGGTAACACCGCCCATCCACCGAAGCATCTTCATTTCGTTGACGCGGGTCGAATATGTCTCGTCAACGTTGGCCAGGTTTCACTACCAGAGAGCATCATTGGTCTTATGATGCTTTTATACATAAGTTGCTTAAGACGAATAAGAGTTTTCGAATCACAGGTAACCGCCGTGACTTCTATTAATTTCGCCCAGTCAGCTGGTACTCCTTGTAGGTCTTAAAATATTTTCGAGGCAAAAAGATTTTTATGCTTATTATAAGTTTTTTTATAAAATTAATTTATTTCATCTAACTGTTACGCGAATGGTTGTTTTATAGTAGAAATTTAAACTTGGAATGGGGAAAATATAGTGCAAGTGTGGGCAATTCTAATACTTGAACTGGGCATCGACTGAGCTGAGTTTGGGTTCTTGATCGAGGCAAAATATTAGTTTACTTGCTAAATAGGGAATAATACTATTTGAAAAATATTAATCATTTCTATTAAATACATGGCTTAAATTTTAATGTACTCAATAATCAGAATATTACATGAATATAATCAATACTAACATACTTATAGCTGCTTGTTAAATATCACAAATATTGTTCAAAAAAATATTATCGAATTAATGGACGGAATTATTACATGTAACTGATTTTGAAGTTTCCGATTATCGTATAATTAGTTCAGTATCTATATTACTTCATTTTAATAAATTATTCAAAAATGAAATAAAAGTCAATAAAATAGTTGTAACATTATTTTCGGCATTGATGTTCATATACGTTCCTCTTGATTTTATTGCAACGGACAGTTATCTAAGTAAATTAAAAAAGTGAAAGCTGCAATTGTGCCTGTCAAAAAATAGCAGTGGACGAACTAGTATATTACTTTTCTCTTGTATCAGCGTCCGTCGCTAGTGAAACAAAAAATAATGATAGAAAGCGCTGGAAGCGCTTGTTAACGCTCCTCGGTTGCGCCACCTGTCTTCGGAGTGGATAAAACAGCATCGAGCGTCGGCAAAGCAGTTTTCCCCCCTTGGTCGCGTACCCGCCGCGCCCCGTGCGACACGGTCCCAGTGCGATCGAGCGAGCCGCGCGTGCTAGTACTGCCGTATCGCGAACAATGCCCGACGCTACGCGGACACGAGGACGCTTCCAAACACTCCAGTGAAATAATGTAACAAGCCTAACGACAGACCGCTCGGACCGACCGGCGGCTACCTGCGTCTGTGAACTCGCCACCCGAAGAACAAAACAAAAAAGATATACATATAGATTAAAAAAACAGCCAAACTCCCATGTCAGTGCGCTCGGATTGTGTTTGTGTAGTGTAGTTTGAAAATAGTTAAATGGATCGGCCTGCGATGTTCGTATGAGGAAGAAAGGAAACCGGAACATTGTAAGTGAACGCGCCAGTACAGTGTTATTTCTGTTGAGATGCGGGGTGGCCCGCCCCGGCGGATAAGCGAGAGGGGCGGCCGCTGAGCAAGCCACGGAGGTACGGAGGTCTATCCCTCGTATTCTCGATACGTTTTTTTCTCTACCGAGCAGGTCTCTAACCCCTTTTTTATGCGCCGCGAGTCTGTTCTTTTTTTTGGAGGGAATGTTTACTAGGGTCGCTTGTAGGTTATGAGAGTGCCGCACAACTTGACAGTGCTCGGTTTATTCAGATTTATCAGTGAAATACTGAGCCGCCATTTCAGTTATTCTCAATTTTGTTCAGCACTACTTCGCGACGGATGCATGAAAATTTATATTTGAAACAATAGCCCATACACACCGCGTACGATGCGTTGTGCACATGCTGTATTGACATTTATGTACGCACACATACGTGTATGTCGAATATTTGGCATTGTGAAATGTTTTCGCTTGGCTAGCGTACACAAGCGTACACGTAGAAAGGAAACTGCCCGCTGTGTAACAACGTACAGAATGTTCGAATTTTCTTGCGACATACGCAATATTACTGTTTAATATGCGATAAATTAGATATATAAATTTTCATCTATGGTAAATATAAAATATACATACCCTATGTGCATTGAAACAAAACAAACTTCGTTAAATAAGACAAACCATAAACAATCAAAAATTTAAACAATAATGGCGTCTACAACTTTAAAAGATCATCTGATTCATAAGCACGTTATTTAAGCTAAATTATACAAACATACCTTTATAATCCTTATTTTAACTTTTCTTATAATTGCTTCACCAACCATCACTTTTTCTAACATCTTTTCTTGCTGGCCAGAGAGTATTTAAGATAAATAAAAACGTTTAAAAATCAACAAAATTGTTACTGGCTGAATTTTTGGTGTCTTTGTGTGTTCTTTTATTTGAAAGGGTACACTTACAAGGTCCATATAATTTTCGTGAAAATCACTTTGACGGTTTCTTTTTTAAATCAATAAAACTAAAAAAATTGTATCACGAACGTTCACTTCTAAGGCGTTAGAAGTCAGTTTTTTGTGGAAATAATTATTAATGTACATTTATCGATTACTCCGCTAATAGTGGCAAAAAAATTAATGGAAAGAATGTTCTTTCAATTTTGTCTGATAAAAATTGCTTCAGTAGTTTTTTTAAACGTAAATAACTCCGAAATATGTACCGACAGTTCACATTGAAGTCCATTTTTTTAATTTTTTGTTGTTATTTGAAGGAATTATCCTAATTTCA
Source organism: Graphium colonna (assembly GCA_025505425.1). Classification (NCBI taxonomy): domain Eukaryota; kingdom Metazoa; phylum Arthropoda; class Insecta; order Lepidoptera; family Papilionidae; genus Graphium; species Graphium colonna. The sequence continues at coordinate 88,292 of JAOCPS010000021.1, read as the reverse complement.
ACTTAACTGACTTCAAAAATGGAGGTAGATTCTCAATTCGAATGTTTCTATTTTTTATGTATCTTCGCGCATATCCCCGCCATTTATAAAGCGATTTTAATTTTTTTTTATCTTATATTCGGGAAAATCGGTTCAGTTGTTTATCTTTTGAATCAAACTAACAAAATTGTTTTATTTATGTTTGCGCGTATCTCCGGCATTTATGAACCAATTTCGAAAATTATTTTTTATTACGATAGAGCATTCTTCACACGTAGTCCCTTGAAATTTACAAAAAAAAAATCATTAGTTTTTTTTTAAATAAAAATAACAAAATATAGGAATGGTCGCACATATCTCCGCAACCTATGAACTGGTTTAAAAAATACTTTTTTTTATCTGTGGACTACACTTCCAGAATGGTCCTTCGAAATTTTTATTAAAATCGAAGGAAGATATGTTTCGAAAGTGCACTTTTTAGGCGTTTTGAAGTCGATTTTTGTAATTTTGTGTTCATTTTGGTTTTCTTAATTTGGTGCCGTCACTTATTTCATGTATTTTGAACGTAAATATACATTTTATCCTTTTAAAAAACCCTTCAAGATTTTATTGTTAAAAATTTAACTCTGAAAACATCGTGTGTAAATCCGCATATCTTTTGATTTTAACACGAATTTTTCTGTTTTCACATTGTGTAACAATTTATTTTATTTAAAAATAATTAGGAAAAAAATTATGTACATCCCTGGTGGGGATCGAACCCACGACCTTTGGATTAGAAGTCCAACGCGCTATCCTCTGCGCCACAGAGACGTGATTGTTTTATACCAAAATAACGATTAGTTTATTACTTTAAATGTAAATAAGTTATTTATTACATTTGATAGCAGTTTTTCCGAATATCTATACTGATGCTATAAAGCTGTAGTTTGTTTGTTTAAACGGGCTAGTCTAAGGAGCTACTGGTCAGAATTGAAAAAATGTTTTAGCGTTAGATAGCCCATTTATCGGAAATGGTTGTAGGCTATGACATCACGCTATTTTCTATGGAAAGGTAGACAAACGAGCAGTTCGCCTGATGGTAATCGATCCCGTCGCCCATGGACACACGCAACACCCGGAGAGTCACGAGTGCGTTGTAAACCAGGGAAATTGGATGGGATGGGGTCGGTTTTAAGGATTAGGAGGGAATAGTAGAGAAAGAAAAGGGTAGACATGGCCCCATCCGGCATCCCCAAAGTCATGCATACTTTATTTGATGCCGACTTTATTTGTGAAGGGCGGTGGTACTTCCCCGGGCGAGCGTGGCCGTAGATGTGCAGCAAAACCTAGCAAAGCTATATTCCATAACCAATAGGTACTAAGTGTTAATAATATTTTTGCAGTTATTGACCCTCATCTATCAATTTATTAGTTTTTACTTGTACATCGATATTTAACGTGGAATTTGAAGTTTTTATGAAAAACGTAAACCTATCACAAGATTAATCTCAGAAAACTACAAAAACCGATTTTAAACGCCTTAAAAGTGTGCTGTCGAAACATATCTTCCGTTATTTTGATTTTAAAAACAAACTACTGATCCGATTTTTATAGTAAATATGGTAAGACAATTTAGAAAATATACACTATTAGATAAAAAAATAAAAATATACTCATTACTTGGGGAAATACGCGCAAACATGCGAAAAATAAAAAATGCAGTCGATCGAGGACTTTCATTCGGAGTCAGTTGAAAATTTTAAACATGGCGTATGAGCACACATTTAAGAACAAACATAAACAATAATATAACACAAAGACGAGAAAACAATACTCCTATATTGAATATAGGTATTGTTGTCCCACTCCCTTATTGACGCGTGACGTGACTTTTGTTACACATTGCGTAAATAAGTATCCATTTGACAAGATTATTTTCGTACAAAATAAAAAAGAGCCGTGAGGTGTCGTGGGCACCAGAAAGGAGCGAAGTTCTTTAATATAGAAATATTATTTTAAATCTATTTGTGATATAAAGGAAATAATTTTTTCGGGAATACATTTTTATTTAAGTTTTTTTATCGATGAAAAAAATTACTTTACAAAATTACCTCAACACATGTATTTTGTAAATAGCGAACTGCAATAACAAATAATAAAAGAAATAGAAAAAAGAAAATAAATAAAAATCAAATAAGTATGAAAATATATCAATAAAAAAAAAACATTCATCCCCCGCAGACTATACATTAGACACTGTACAGCCATCACACATAGACTATAGATACAATGAATCTTAAGTTCGGACGTTTTTGCTGGCTAGGGTACCACTTCGCACCGCAAAGTTTACTTTCAAAACGTATCTTCCGTTCGTTGTTTGTTTAAAAAATAAAACTACAGATTCTATTTTTACGAAAGTTTTGTGGAACCACTTCGGAAGTGTACCCTCCAATAAAAAAAGGAATTTATAAAATCAATTCATAAATGGCGGAGATACGCGCGGACATACACAATAAAAAAACACCCAAATCGAGAACCTCCTCCATTTTTGAAGTCGGTTAAAAAACAAAGCACTGATTTTGTGTAAATTTTATGGGTCCAATCTTGAAGTACCTTTAGTCAATCCATTTAGCCGAAAGACGTCCACTGCAGGACATGGCCTCCCCCAAGGATCTCAACGACGACCGATCTAGCGCCAGCCGCATCCTAAATCCCGAACCACCCTTTCCAATAATCCTATTCCATTCAATTTCCCAGGTGGACAACGCACCCGTGACGGGATCGCTTACCATCAGGCTTTCCAAAAAACCTTCATACGTAAAATAAGTTTGACACATCCGAATTAAGAACCTCCTCCTTTTTTGAAGTCGGTTAAAGTCGCTGTCATAAAACATCGTGTAAATGAGACTAATAAAGGTCTCGCTGTCGGCATATCAGATATCTTGAAGAGCTTAGCCCTCGAGTTTACAAGGCCCGACTCTACGAAAAGCTATCATGATCAAATGTGGCTATATCTCGCGAACTCTCCCAAGAAACTGGTAAAGATCTTCGCGATGAACAAGATTATTTTATTTATTTATTTTAATTTCTGAGACTTACGCGAATATTGGACATTTATAAAATAAACCGCTTTGCGGATTTTATCGTGGTTCGTTTTAAATTCGGGATCATAAAATGGGATCACAAGCTTTGGATCCCATTATAAATGAAATTAACTTAAGAAATTAGCACAACACTGCAAGATCTAAGTATACAAAAAATGGTTACTGCATAGATCGGACACAAAATTAATATTCAATTCAATTAATAATCAATTGACAAGTGACACCAGGACATCAAACATCTCGGTCCTACCCGTGACCATGAACGCTGTAAAGGGTTCGAAACGTCGGCTGATAAAATTTAAAATAAACCGCGATAAAATCTGTAAAATTGTTTAATTAAAAAATAATTATTTTAATCTTCTTGCACAGATTAAAATAAATATTTTTAAATTAACACACAGCACAGAAGGTGGATGCCAAAGGCATTGTCTCCCAGTCAACCTTGCACTGGTGCAGAGAAGGAGTAGGTAAATAAAAAAGAGGCCGTAGAGCATGACATCCTTTCACAGCTTTTGCTGCACTTCTACGGCCGTGCTCTCCCGGTGAAGTACCACCGCCCTTTATAAAGTTAGCATAAAATAAAGTATGCATGACTTTTGGTGATGCTGGATGGCCAACTCTACCCTTTTCTTTTCCCGCTTCTTTCCCTTCCAAATCCTTAATCCCGACCCATCCTATCCAATAAACGTATTGTATCCAATTTCCCAGGTTGATAACGCACTCGCAGCTGTCCGGATGTTGCGTTGGCGACGGGATCACTTACCATCAGGTGAACCGTCTGCTCGTTTGTCTGCATTTCCGTTAAAAAATATATAATACGATTCCATTTACTCGTATGTATACAATATATAAACCTCTAACAAACTAAACTTGCATATTTATTATTAATATTATTTCATCGTGACTTGTTGTGAGTGTTTTGCTTAACCAACTTTTGTACAGTTTGGCAGAGTATACGAAAGAATTTTTTTTTTAAACTTTTTTACTATTCAAATAAATAAAACGACCCCGTCAGCCAACAACAACCTTTGAACACCAAACGAAATTAAAAATTTTATTTATTAATATATATTTTCGTCCAAAAACACAGCACTGACAAAATACGCGTATTGAGCAAGTATCAAGAATTGTTCGATCGGCAAAATGTGCACTCATTTGCTTTATTTGGCAACAAGGATCAAGGATAGCAACTCCATCAGCTCGCAACTCACCTTTCTTCAATACCACATTGAAGCTGTTCAAAAACAAGTTCATTTGTATGCGATTGACGTAAAGGTTCCGGTCTGGTGACAACAAGAACCGAGTGCAAAGACCTTGAATGCAGAATTTCAAACAAACGGACTTGCAAAAAAAAGGCACTTTGGACAATTACTTGGATTACCAAAAATTTATAAATAATATACAAAATTATTTTCCCAGAAAATTGCAAAAACCGTAGATGTGTTCTTTGTGGCATATTTTTCCTGTTATTTTATTTTAAAAAACAAACTAGTGCACCGATTTTTTGAAAAGTTCGTAAGTTTCCCCAACTCTCCGCAAATCTCCCTCAAATCCAATTTACTAATAAATTTCCTAAATAAGGGATGGCTATAAATTAGTAATTACAGTTGCCCCCCAAAATGATATTCGTCCTCAAGGAAGATTAATATTAAAATGAAAAGAATAATTACTCAAACCATTTAATTATATTTAAATTAAATGATTCATAATAAATTCCCCGATCAATATGAAGATTAATACAAATAATAAAAAAAACTCCATTTGCATGAAAAGTTCAAATAAGTCATCCATTATTAAGGCACATTATAAAAATGTAAAAAAATAACCGCTTATATTTGAGATCTTTTCTTAGCTCCGTCGGATGTCCATTACACAATTGGATAAACTTTATCCGATAGAAAAAAGTGTTCAGCTTCGTAATATTAGTATAGATATGCTCCCTACAGTTGGCAACCCTAAACAACTTTCGTCTTTAGAAGTGAGGAAAAGTGTTTTGTTGTTAACAGTCTTGTTTATTAACTTAACCTATTTCCGTAGGTATTTAAATAAAAATAGCATTGAATACAAAACAGAGATACGGAACCCTCCAAGTGAAAGTTCTAACTCTGGCAGTTTTTTACAGTAAATTAGTTTCCATCTTAAAAACCATCTGACGTAAAAACAGCGTTGCACTATCCGCAAACTGGGTCACCCCTCAAAACTGTCGAAACGTTTCTTGGTGATTATGTCGAAAACTCAGCAAATCATGGTAGCCTGGTACCTGATTCATAAACCGACTACTAAATAGAGAATGTTCTAAATTCGACCTTGTACACTTTGATGAATATATTTCTTCTTCTTTCTAGCCTTATTCTCAAACTACTTGTGGTCTGCTTCTATTCGTTAAGTAAATCATGGTAGCCTGGTGCCTGAATCATAAACCGATTACTAAATAGAGAAGGTTTTAAATTCCATCTTGTAACATTTCGATTTATGTCTTCTTCTTTCTAGCCTTATTCTCAAACTA
>JAOCPS010000021.1:50254-61241 GCA_025505425.1 Graphium colonna | reverse complement strand
GCTGTGCATGAAGGTTGCATTCTTCAACAATAACCAATCTATAGATATTCAACAATCTAGATATAATTTATCCAATGCAGTAAACAACTTACATTAAACATAACTAAATATAACATTTATTTTATTTTTGAAATTTAGGCAATTCATTTACTAAATTAATATATAGAACGATATCAAACAGAGGTATAAAAGTCCTCCTGACCGAAATTACGGCCACGGCAGCCGTTCTAATCTGAGATTAGCCCACTGCGCAGGAGATATTATAGTGCACAAATGTACGCGCAAAAACAGGTGCACTCTCTGTTCTTTTCTTTTCAGCCCGATGGGACGGATATCCGACACGACCGGAGAGAGATCAGATGCAGGACCGATTTTGTACATGCCCTACCGCTACTATGACATATTGTATATATTTTAATTTTAACAGAAACATCTTGCTTTTTAAAAATCGATACATTCGTAAATCTGTTACAATTTTCAAGCAAACAGAAATATTTATTAGTACAAATGTCGTTATCGGGTGGTAGTAATGGCGGCACTTCATAGAATTTACGAACTTTATATGTTTTTTTTCGAAAACTGGACTTTTTTAAGCACGGACGACCGTGCTTACTTACCACGTTATCTATCGATTCGAAAATGCAAGTGAAAAACGTCGTCTTTGCTGAGTGATAAGATCATCCATTTTCTTTTTATTTGACATGAATTTATGACATGCTAGCTAGCATTCTGCAACGGGACCTCGCCCACGTTTCGGACTCACCTTGACATACAGTATAATAAAAGTGTTTCTGTTACTCTTCATAAATTGATACAAAACCGTCTAAAATTTGGCAAAGAACGAAAAACAATATCCACCTTTATTATCTTACTCTACCACGTAGTACATCGCCTTCGCCTGTTTCGATTTTTAATACGAAAGAGTTGTTTTGCGCGGGAAAAAATAATTTTCATGCCGGCCATTTTAAATTGTCATTTAAACAAATAATTAAACTTTTTTTAAAATTTATTAAGGCATTGGACATCGGTGTCCTTTAGCCTCAAGTAATTAAATTGACAGATGTAATTACCTAAATTACAAATATGTAATTCCTTAAAAATTCAATGAAATAAATATATTTTTTTTTAATATTCAAATTTTATATTCTCTTATAAATCATGCAAATTTAATTTAATATTGTGTTATATTACTAACAGCTTTTAATATGGACTAAAATATATAGTCTGTGGCACTGAATGAAATACTATGTGAGAATTTGGGTCATGCCACATACGACACCTTTTTTAATCTTTGCCCTAAAATATACCATTGTAATTAGACTACATTCTAGATTATCTAGAGATTTCAAAACTATTTTTTTTTCAGTTATTCTGATACTTCAGAAAAAACTATAGAACTATATACAAAATGTTTCGCAAGACGCTCACTTCCAGTTGATTACCGTATGACAGGATCGTTTTTTATATGCAATCCTTTCAATTTTTGTATTCCTGTTTTGAATCAAACCGTGTAAGCGGTCGGCCTAAAAGATATGTGTTATAATAGTTTTCTTGTTCGATTTTCACTACTCCCAGCAACTAATTAACAACAGCCGGTGGCGGCCCCCATGCTATTAAAACACGCATGTCCACATGCGTACCTCTATAAGTATGAAATCTTCAATCCGGGCAAACTTAGACTTTAAACGGGCTCCTGTTACCGTGATGAAGCTCTACTTAGTCCAACTAAGTGCAGAGAGCTTCACATCGTGCTACAAAGTCAACTAAAAAAGAGATAGATCCTGCGTTTGTTACATATTTTATGGTGTTAATAATCCGTTCTATCTGACTAAAACAGGTAAGATACATTCCACATAAATCCTGTAGTCATAAACAAAAAGTGTTTTCTTAAACCGACTGGTAGTTCGGTAAATTAACAGGCATAAATAAACAAACAAGGCACTCTTCAATCTACCATTTACTATTATATCTATACTTGAACAACACCCAATAAATTTTCTATGGCCTAGTGGCATACATCCCGCTGGACGTAAAAAGTCGGTCCCGGTAGTCAAGAACAACTTTGATAATTGTTAAAGGATGTCCGTGCCATTAATTATCCAGATAACGAGTCCATCCTTCTAATGCAGTTCATCCCTTTGTGTTGCGGTAAAATTTGGCTGGATTGTATTAGAAGCCGAACCAAGTAATCGTAGAATAAGGCTAGGGGAAAGAATACGTGAATAAAAACGGATAATCTTATAGTCACAAAAATAGAATGTAATAGTGAATTATAATATAGAGCTCGGAAATAAATGTTACATCGTAAATGCAGACGAGATGTCAGACAAAAAGCATATGGACTCAGTCCAAATTATTTGTCTAATACTTGACTGGAAGATCATTTTTAAACGCATTAACATTTGCTTCAAACTATGATCTTTTTCGCCACTCTCTTCTTCTTTCTGCTATTCCATGCCAAAAGAAAGATTCATATTGATAATAAAGAGAAATTCGAAGCGTTTTTTTTTATTTTAAATTTGCCTACAATAGGGGAAGTTTTAAAGATATAACAGTCACGGAGTTATTTTTATAAGTGATTATATGATGTTTGCAACAGACTTGGAAAAGGAGAAGGTTTTCAATTCGGTTTATTTTATTTTTGAAAATTCTGTTTTTATTTTAGAGAGTACATTTTTAGATATAAAATACACGTTACCACTTTTTTCTAATCAAAATAAATGATCAAATATTTAATTTTTAGGTATATCAGTTGTAAGGAGTTAGAGGTCGTTTTTGTATTTTTTTTCAAAATCATAGTACTTTTGCACATATATTTCAAAAAAATTATATAGAAAATGCTAAACCAATGCAGTTAATTTATGGTGAAGTAAGATTTCAAGCTAAAGTTCGCGTTTTACATGTTTAGAGCTATGCTTTAATTTTTTTTTTGTAAGTTTTAAAAGATAAAGTAATCTCTAAACATTTTGAGTAACTCGATCGAATTAAATAGTTTTCACTCACCGCACTCACCGTATGTATCCGTTTCAACTTATTTAATACCACACTACATCCAACACTGAAATAGTAATCAATACACTTCACTCGTTATATACACATGCAATCATATCTTTAAATCGTTAAAAACTATTTCTCAACAACAATTTTAAAAATGTCTAAATTAATATTTAAGGTTGTAAAAGTAAATTACTTATACTAGACATGAAATTAGTGCCACAATTTTATTAATAATATTTGGGTGTAATAGAGCTTCCGCAAAGATATCGACTGAAAGCTCTCTATCGTAGGCCTGAAGGTTTTTCCACGATGTTGCCTGTTGATTGAGCTTTTCTTTTTACAATTTTGGGAGGTAAATTTTATAATTTTGCATATATAATATAAACAATTATAGGCAGGTACATAGCATAGTTGTTATCTATATCAACATACTACCATGTCAATATGCAAAATTAAGTATGATTTATTCGAATTCTGAAGTACATATATTTTATGTATGGCTTGTTTAAATTTAATATTGTACTGATGAAAATCCAAAGGACTGTATAGCCAGAAGATTCTTTCATAGTATTGGATAATATGTCACATAAAATACGTCTTAATATAAAATGATATTCGCAAAACTGCAGCTGTATGCATCGCTTTACGGAATCGCCCATCATTGTTGTTAAGTTATTTGACATTTATTACTTTATTTTTGTTTACTTTATGTTTACAGTTTATTTTAATAATTTGTATTGTAATAAACGTAGTTAAATAATTTAATAAATAAGATATTTTTTGTATATCCAGAATATGCGGCAAAGTAGTTTATTGTTAAAAACTATTTTATATACATTCTAAGTTATACCAGAAAATTAAAACCATGATGAAAACGTGTCTAAACCCAACATCTTATGAGTGCGATTACTGCAAGAAACTGTATACGAAAAAATCAAATCTTATAATGCACATAAAAACACACCTGGATTCTAAATTATACTACTGCACGATTTGCCCCAAGTCATTTTTTGTACAAAGTAAATTAAAGGCTCATTTGAATAGCCATACGGGAGATAGACCATTTCAATGTATTCTATGTAGTAAGAAATATGTTCACGCGCAGAGTCTAAAATCTCACTTAAAAACCCACGAAAATGTATCGCGCTTTATGTGTGAAAGATGTAGTAAAACTTTTGTTAATAAATGTAGCTTAGACCGCCATATATTCACTCACAATGGTCAAAAACAGTTTAAGTGCGACAAATGTTTTAAAAAGTTCTACCAAAGGGCACATTTATTAGCACACCAAGTAGTACACGGAGATAGGAAACATTTTCTATGTGATATTTGTGGTAGACATTTCACAAGAAAAGACACCTTAGTAACTCATTTTAAATCCCATAAATCAAATGATGTTTATGAAATAAAAATTACAGACAGTGGAAAAAAACAATGTCAAGAAGCAACATGGTATGCATTAACTGAAAATATGTTAAGAAATAACTCTCAGGTTAGCTTACATTACAATATATGCAATAAACTAGAAGAGAGAACTTGGCAAAATAATAGGGAAGAGAAAGAAAACTATAAACATGGTAAAAATGAAAACCATTTATTAAACTTTGGATCTTTAAATACAAGTGATCTCATATTAGACATGAAGTCTCAAGCTGTTCCTTTCAATATAAGAATTTCAGAGCAATTTGACACATATAAGAATCACAAATGTACAGTTTGTAATAAAAAGTATAAAAATAAAAAATCTCTCAAACTACATATGAATTTGCATACATTGAATAATGTTCATATTTGTGAGATATGTTCAAAAGTATTTACAATAAGGAGGAAATATGAAATGCATAAATTGAGCCATTCGGGTGTGAAGTTATATTCATGTAAATTATGTGAAAAAAAGTTTACTGCCAAACACTCTTTAGAAGTGCACCAGCAAATCCATGAAGGGCTAAAAGCATTTCAATGTGCTGCATGCGGAAAGAGGTAATTTATCATAAATATAAATAAATAATATCAACATTAATAAAAATGAATTGATTAAATGTTTATATAATTATGATGGTTTATATGATGATAATGTTTAATATATTTTTTTTTATAATTACATAGAGTTCTTTGAAATCTACAGATAATCAGATATCATTTTGGCATTGCTTCGTAACTTTAAATTTCACAATTCTATGATAATTTTCACAACTATAACAAATATATCATTTAATATTAAAACTTTAGGTAAAAGAAAGAAGAAGAAGAGAGGAATTTTCATCCAGGTGTCAATGTGGGCAAGAACTAGTCATATCATAAATATAAATAGTATCTGTTCTTCACTGTTTTACCTGCCTTATCATTATCAGCTTGGCAGGTCATAGTGTGATGCTAGATAGCCTCTACAGGTCATTGTTAACCTGTTTATTATATACACTTGTTTTATAATGTTAATATATTTTTTCTGTCAGAAATATCTTTGGTTTTAGGTATCTTTAGTTTCTCACATAACTAGATTGCAATTGTATTACCGAAATTTATTGAGCTGAGTAAATAAACTTATGTTTAAGTAAAAACTATAACACTAAGATACCATGGTTTTTCGTAAGATGTAGTTGGGTGCATGAAGCTGGAATAGTATTAGTTATTATTCGAACAGATTTTAGAACTGGAATTTATTTCTGATAATGAAATATGTTAATCTGTTTGTACACATTATTTTCTAACATAATATATAAATAATATTTTTTTAAATGAGTACCAAAATATAAAACAAAAATTTAATTCATAATTTTATAAATTAGAATGATGAGTAGAAATTTTAAACAATAATAAAAGAAATCCTTTGAATAAACTGGTTTAATACCATGCATATAAAATAAAAATAAGGCACTAAACGGTAGGTTGTCTAAAAGATTGCGCTAAAGCTATTTAACTTGTCATATATATAAATTTCTTTTTCACAGATTTACCAAGAAGCACTCATTGGACAGACACTCCCTTATACACAGCGGTGTCAAACCATACTCTTGTGATAACTGCAATAAATCTTTTACACAGAAAATCCAGCTTTCCAACCATGAGAAAACACATAACCAAAACAAGCCATACCTATGTACACATTGTGGAAAGAGTTTTAGTAGAAAAGACTGTTTGATGGTTCACAGTAGAATTCACAAGGAGGGAATGATAAAATTTCGGAGATAAAAGCTGGTAATCTAGGAATAAAGGACATGGATGCAACAAACAAAATAATGTTTGTTATTGTAAGAAACTCAGAAATAATGACACAAAAAATAATAAATTGTATTAACATTACAACTTTATCCCATCACCGCTATCATCTGAATAGGGTATTTATTAACATTTGATTAATACAAAATCTTGAATAATTGCTTCTATTATGGTTTAGTGTTTATATACCATATTCATTATAAAAAGGGAATAAAGAAATTTAAACTTGATTCAGCATTTTTCTTTTTAAATCCTTTTCAACTGTACATATTAACAACTATTATCTATATATATACGCACCCAGCCTTTGCCTTATTATTTTTTTTACAGACTACAAAAAAAAGGTGGCTCTTCCACTCTTTTTTATTTATTGTTAAGTATAACACATTAATTTATAAGCCAATTTTAAAGTCTTTTTTTGTCTGATGATGAGGTGTTGTAAAAATTACTTTAATGATTCAAGAACAATACAATATTGCAATAATTTGTCAGTTCAATAATTCAATAGGCATAAAAATGTTGAAATCTCAGCCCGATATGCATATATGCAACAAAAAGCATGTTAAACCTATATAATTGTGGAAATCAATCAAGATAATAACTTCTAAACAATGAAGTAAATCCTTATAAAAATGTACACAATAAAACAAAATAAAAATATCATAAAATATAATATTTAATAAGTTGGCAACATATTAACTTACAATAGGAACACATTCAAACTTACATACATTAATAACAATTTTATATTGATTACTTAAATCTAATATTTTATATGGCATGTAAAGTTTTAAAACAACATCAACGGCTAAATTACAAGCACTATTAACATAGTATCCGTTTATGAATATAAGGTGTCTCTCATCACTCAAGTCAACAGTCTCAAGTATATAGGACCCATATTTGAAGTTTAGTTTTTGAATACGGAACACAGTATGTTCACTTTTCGGTATAATGAATTTGGAATTCTCGGCCAGAAACTTCTCGTGTTGCCATAGTGAGATGTTGGCGTTTTGCTTTTTTAAAAGCTGGTCAAGGCGGTAAGCCAGTCCGTCCTTTTTGTACTTAGTTTTTTTTGACTTTTCAGCATTTGGCTTAACTTCCCAGCTGCCATGGGATACTACTGAACTTAAATGCTCTGGCAATGGAGAATTGTCTTTCTTTTGTGATAGAGAATTAGTTATTTCTAGATCATCACTTGATTTGGTATCACTTTTTTGTGTCAATGTGTCAGTTTCACTGATGGATTGTTGGGAAGCACTGTCTGAACCAAACTGGCTATCAAAATATGATTGGACTTTTTTTATTAAATCTATTTTTGTTCTTGGCGTAGAGACATCAATGGTCTTCTCAACATTTGTATTTTTTGGCATTAATTTGGTGGTGTTGTTTGGATTTGAACATATTTTATCATTGCATTGTTTCAAAGGTATTTCTGTAAAGTGGCTAATTTTATTTGCATACGAACTCGTGGCATAGTTTTTATTATTATGCGATAATCCTTTAACACCGATCATATCATTTTTATTAATGTCAGTACTTGATTTTTTTAACTCTTTACTTGTCTTGATATTTCTTTCATTTAATTTAGATTGGTCACTGGCAACAAATAGCCGCTTTTTGATAATTGGTGATAAAACAGGTTTTTGTTTGAGTAACAAAACAGGGCTTTTCGCATCTCTTTTTGTATCACTTACATTAACTTTGCTTGGTATTATAGGTGATGATTTCTTTACAGTTTTAGTTTCTATATATTTAAGAATTGGTGATTTGTCAAGGTTTATCTTTGCGTCTTCTTTTGTAGCTTTAAGAACATCGAAACTTAAGTTTGACAGGTTTTTGTGAACTTTTTTCTTTCGTTTTCTTTTCCTATGTTCGTTTAAAGTTGATGTGCCGTGGAAGATATGGTTCGTTATATTTTCATAATCGCTTGATTCACTTGAAGACCAACGAATATCAACATTATGTTCCTGAGAATTAAGCAGATCAAACTTTTTTGTAAAGCTATTTTCTTTGTGTCGTTTCATTTGCGGTAGCGCTAAAGAAATTCTAAAAGATTTTTGCTATATATACTCTCAAGAAGTTACGATTTTACCTATACATTTTAAATTTAATTATATGACTAATTTTATTTTCTTTTTAAAGAGATATGTGATTTAAAATACTATCAATGATGGAATAAAATCTCTAATCAGTGGGTGTTTTTATTATTGTATAGATTATGACATGTCATTGTATCTTGATGTTGGCAGCAGCGTCGTGAGATTGAAAACAAACGAGCGTCTAGGCAAAATGACTTCTTTTCCCGTATGTAATGTATATTTGTTGTCATGTCATTCAGATAATATTACAAATTGTCATATTTATTTTTGTTCATAAATATTAAGTAAATTATTGTAATTATACATCAAGATATTAGTTACAAATTATTTGTCGGAATTGGTACTTTCTATAGTGACAAAGACTTGATTGTCGTACACATAAGTACTTTATGCACATAAAATCACTAGAGAAATAAGTTAACTTAATAGCAGTTCTTGTAATAACTATTAAAAATCGACTGTTAGTACTGCCCCAATTGACACTAGTTCCGCAATATCACGTCACAGTTGGCAGCTCTGATTTGGTATTTTGTTTGCCGTGTTATTCAACTAACTTCATGTCGATTTGAGTTCTCAAAACAAATACGCACAAGTGCATACATAAGTCCAGCCATCGCGTACGTGTACGTCGCTCGTTCCCATTGTGTGGTTGTTGTATTAAAAGAAATTTCTCTGGATCTATCATAGAATATTGCTTCCATCATACGTTAACAGTTTGTTCAAGTCCTGGCCGCTATGATCGAAATGGAAGTTGATCGCGTTGCTTCCGATTCGGAAAACGTGGCGGTGGACGAAACCGATAAGGCGATCGCCGACGGAGGCGCCGGGGACGCCGGTAGCTCCCATTCCGGCCGTGTAAAGCGTAAAAACAAGAAATATGGGCGTAGCAACAGCAAAGATGGAGTTAGCGCGGTGACTCCATTGCCGAAGTTCCGGAGCTGGAAGAACAGCCGCAGGCCACGAAATGGCCACGGCAGAGGCCTGCCTAAGAAAGGTAACTTAGACATTTTGCGCGTTAAACCTAATGCTTTTACTTAACCGAATGGTTTAATAGAATATTCCAGAATGATTCCATGTAGTTGTTTTGCGTTCCTATGCTCATAATTTACAACGTGATTACTGTTTACTTCGTACCGGCATTCGGCGACGCATTAACCTGTTTATACAGTTATTCTCATTAAACATTAATAAAAATCGCAGATTGTTATACACGTAGAGAATATAACAAAAATTGTTTACAATATCTTCGTATCGAATCTTTATTAGTGCCGGTAAAATCGTGTTTATATAGCAAGACGGCGTGCTAATTATAAAAATTTGTTTCCGACCAATTTACAGAGTAATATTTAGAATCGGTCGCGAGTGTGGAATATTTATTGCGTTTCAAGCTAAAATGTAAACACGCGGTTTTATTATTTTCGACGTGGTGTGGTGTTTTGAGCGGCATACGGTTACCAACATTACGTGCGGCCGGTCGACATTTTAACGTTTTCAAGGTCACGCGTTCATATTGGACTGAGAGAGACTTCTGCGCAGTTGTTGTGTTGTAATGGAATCGAATTGGCGTAGGTCATTTTTGTTTACATACAAAATATACCATTTATCTATAAATATAAATGAGCCGTGAACGTTAATTCGTTAATTATTTAACAAATTAGCATGTAGTAACGTTGTTTTTGCGTTTTTAGGTTTTTTCTTACTTAAAAAATAGCCCCAAATTGTTCTAAGTACATCGATGTAATTATATCCATTCTGATATATCATATTGTGTGCTATTATAAAATACAATGTTAAGCAAAGCTTACTTCAAATATTGCAGAATACTTTTATGACCTAACCGTGGTAATAATACTGTTGTTACTCCCGTAGATTTAAAAACAGATTAATGTGTATTATTCAAGATTATAAGCTATTTTTTTATGGGAAAGACGACAAACGAGCAGACGGTTCACTTGATAAGTTATCTCGTCACTCATACACACACAAAATCCAGGATTGCGAGGCGTTGTAAACCTAGGGAATTGGATAGAATAGGTTAATTGGAAAGGATGGGGTCGGGATTAAGAATGTAACAGCGAAAAAAGATATGGATAGGAATGGCCGTTCAGCTACCCCAAAAGTCATGCATACTTTATTTTTGCCGACTTTGTAAAGAGCGGTGGTACTAACCCGGGCGAAAGCGGCCGTAGAAGTGCAGCAAAAGCTGTGAAACAATGCTATGCTCTACCGCCAATATAAATATAATTTTAAAAGAGCAACTGTTGAGTTTCTAGTCAGCTCTCATCAACAGAATCTACTTTTAGAATCTTTATATATATATATATATATATATATATATATATATTGTCTATGGGCGACGGGATCGCTTACCATCAGGTGAACCGTCTGCTCGTTCTTTCCATAAAAAAAAATACAAATAAAACATTCACAACTAAATAACAATGCCCATTTTTATATGGCAAACCGTACAAAGTTGTATCAAGTCCAAAATTTTTTTTTTTAGACTATACTTGTTATATTAACTACTACAGAAGCTATTTTCGTAAAAAAAAACCCCAGGGTTTCGGAGATATTTGATAAATTCGAAAAATTGATTCATAGAAAATAGCTTCTATTGCATTCAACATCACTATGACAGATTGCGCAAACGTCATGTAGGTAAAGCGAAATTC
>JAOCPS010000021.1:22331-32404 GCA_025505425.1 Graphium colonna | reverse complement strand
GGGGATGCCGGATGGCCATGTCTATCCTTTTTTTTCTCAATCCTATCCCCTCCAAATCCTTAATCCCGACCCATCCTCTCCAATAAACCTATTGTATCCAATTTCCCTGGTTGACAACGCACTCGCAACTCTCCGGATGTTGCTTGTGCCTATGGGCGACGGAATCACGTGCCATCAGGTGAACCGCCTGCTCGTTTGTCTACGTTTAGATAAAAACAATCAACGCATAAATGATTTTATTTTAAATTTCTGTTCACACGAACATTTCCCGAACAAAATATTTCTACTTACGAATAAAGCAAATCGGTACAGCAGTTTCTATGTTTGAGGGATACTAACGAATAGCAATTCTAATATGTAAGAAAAACTAACTAATGCAAAAGTAGGAATATGTAAAGTGTAAAATTAAGGTATATATTTCATTTCAATTGTCGACAAGATTATTAGCAAACAACATTTGGCATAGAAACATCCACACATTATGTAATAAGGGAACTAATTCGTACTACTGTCTGTCACGGTTTAGCTCGCGTTAGTAACGAAAATAACGTTTTTCAGAAATTGTTTAACGCTAATAAACAACATTCTATTGAATGACAATAAAAATTATCCATATTGGGCATGGAAAACTTCACTGATTTTTCACTAATCAGTGAAATGTCCCATGCCTACCGATAGCAAGTGAAAAATCATGGAAAGTCCCATACCTTATAAATCCCTGCTTATGTAATAAATTTAAGCTATTTGAAACCTTGATTTATAAATAGACTGACAGAGTGGGTATTATTATATAAAATAGTTGGTCTTATATTACCATCACCTATTTCCGGAGGTCGGCAAACATCATAGCTATCTTGCCTCTGGAGACAGCGGCATAGAATGAGAATGTTGGGCTTAAGGAAGGTACGTCTTCGCTCAGGTTTTTTGTTGCTCCGAACGTTACCCTGAATAACGAGCTGGGGTAGTTACTTTATAAATATTTATTTAAAAATTAATTCAAATCGATACTGTTGGTCGTTATTTATAAAATTCAACCTTAATTAACATTGGCTCATAAATCAGGAAGTATGTAACATATAAAAGAATAGCAGTACTTCCCAAAGTATAACTGGATTTTTAACAGAAATTTAAGGAAATACTGTTTTTCCTCATTCTCAATTAATTGTTACATGCGTATAAAATATTCTTAATATACTGGCGTCTGCTGTTTAATCTGTAATTTGAGACATCTATTTGACAAAGAATAAAATTCGTACAATAATCGAAGGAAATTATTCTCTGCTTTTAAGTGGTATAGCAGTAAAAAATATATACTAGAATCAAAGTTAGACCTACGCCAATCTTTTTCTTCTTCCTCCTAGCTTTTTCCCAAGTTATTTGGGGTCGGCTTCTAATCCACTTAAATATTACCTAAATTTCAGTTTTTACGCAGAGCGACTGGCATCCAACCTCCGGAACCCAAAGGGATAAATTAATTCGAAGGATGGATAGTTGTTAGGATATTTGAAGGCACTGATATCCTATAACGACTGCCAAAGATATTCTTGGCATCCGGGACCGACTTTTTACATGCCCATCCGACTCATGGATCATCTTTCTTTTCAGGCAATCGGGTGATCAGCCCGCATTGGCTTTACAACGACACAAAATTGTTATCCCCGCGGGATTCGAACCCGCGACGTTTTGTAAAGCTATTTTATTCGCTGAGTAGTTATCTCATTAATAACTATTCAGCAAATATTTTTTTTTATGGAAAGGAAGACAAACGAGCAGGCGGTTCACCCGATGGTAAATGATCCCGTCGCCCATAGACACACGCAACATCCGGAGAGTTGCGAGTGTCCATTTAATTTCCCAGTCAACCTGGAAAATTGGATACCATAGGTTTATTGAATAGGATGGGGTCGGGACTAGGGATTTGGAGGGGAAAGGAATGGAAAAAGAAAAGGGCAGACATGGCCATCCGGCATCTCAACCCAAAAGTCATGCATACTTTATTTTATGCCGACTTTATAAAGGGCGGTGGTACTTCCCCAGACGATCGTGGCCGTAAAAGTGCAGCAAATGCCGTGAAAATGTTTACTATCCTGTGGTTTTTCATTTTGAAAGCGTAAAAGGCGAAAATTGCTTTGCCCGTTGATCCGACACTGTAAAAAATAATACATTTGACAGTAAAAAAACATTGAAATATGAAGTGATCTTACAATGGTTTTTTTTTTAGAAGCGTTATGCAATGTAATCGTATGTAGCTGAAACAAAGTATCACGTACTTAACAAATAAAAAATAGATTCATAAAATCACATATTCAATGTGCATAATGACCACGTGCATACTGACTGATGTTCCGTAGTTATTTGTGCCATAAACTCATTGATAAATTATGTATAAGTAATATATAAGTTGATGCTGAGATAATGCGTAATAATTTTATTTGTTCGAACCCACCTCTCGGTACTTAACTCGGTACAGATAAGTGACTCGCTGTATCATTTTGCGTAACCATAATTCAGAACACTATCAAAGCCATTAAATATCTATAAATATAAACCGAAACATTATGCGTGTAATATACACACGTGATAAACTTGCGGTATGTCTATGGCTCTAACATTCTCGAGACATGACTAAGTTAGTACATGACCATTGCCGAGTTATGCACAAAGGCTGTTTGAATGCGCGGAGCGTCGACATAAAATGGCTACTCGCTTTTGAATTTTGTGCGCGCTGGCTCCCGGAGAGGCTGCGTAACCAGCTCTCCGAATAAGTGAAAGCCGCAGTCAGTTGTGTCATCGTGTTTCGGCTGCAATAAAAACGATGGGCTCAGCGCCATGTCAAAAGATAAATAACAAACGGACCGACGATAGTACTAGCGTAGCTTTGTTTTTGTCTTCCGCACTGGACGGAAAGAGATGGGTATAGGATGACGTGCGAACTTCGGCTAACTTCGCGCTGTTACACATGCGTCATGTTGGCTGCATTATAATAACAATGGGCAGGGCGGCTTGTTCGCGCAGCGCTGCGGCGCTTTAAACTATAGACGCTTCGTATCTCTAGGTGTGTAGTCGTTTGCTTTGTGGCGCTTTAGTGTTGGAAGATGCGATCGAACTAGTTGTGTAAAGTTTTTTTTTATTAAGCTTACGTATTGTGTAGTCCGGACTGGGCGCAGTGCTACACCTCATTTAATTAATTTATTTCGTCATTTTCACAAGGTTTTTAGCGTTTATATTGTATATTGTGTCGTGTTAGAAGATCAGTGCCCCGATGTTTAGTGTTTTATTGTGGAAACAAAGCAGTGCGTCGATGCGTAACGTCGAAAGCGAAATTATCTCTTGATTCACATTAATTATGTGACGAACAATTTGGAGCGCGCGGTGACGCCTTCCGTTTTATGCGCTTCTAATGGCATATACCGGACATTTTAGCTTTATATTTCGCGTAATAAGTATCTTTAATACAAAATCAATACTTTCAGCTCCTAATCCTCAATGCTCCACTTCCCCAAACGCGCACGTTGTAATTTGATTAAAAAAATCCACATTTTGTCGTTTATGCAGAGGGCGGAGTACCAGTGCAATTAGTTAACGATTAAATAGTCGTAATTAAAAATTCAAGTCGTTTGGCGGTCGTTTTCGAAAGCGACGCATCTGAACGCCGCCAGAGGGCGCACGGTGTTACGTAGCGCAGTCCGCGTCAACTTCGCTCTGTAGCAGTCGCCTTCAAAACATTTTAAGTGAGACTCCGTGGGCCAAAAACGACGAGTTTTACAGTTATCCGCTTCGAAATTGTGATCAAGTGTTGTGCCAGTGGTATTTCTTGTGTTTGTGCTTTCGCGTGGCGTCGGACTGACGCTTTGGTTGCACGGATCGATAAGTGTTGCTATGGCATATCCAGCATGAGTCAAGGGGGCTCCAGGAGGCCGTTTCCGCGCGGCGGCCCGCGCTGGCACCCGCGCTACAAGGAGTACTGGGACTACGAGCAGAACTATAGGTAAGAAATTGGACTTAAACATATATACACGCATATGCCACCGATGCAATGTTCGTACGTGCTCGTTCGCCCTTCCCCGTGGCACGGAAACCTGCGTCTGAGGTCCTACACGTGACAAAGCGGCACGCGCGATTACCGACCTTATAGTCAACGTGCGACGCCCCATTATCGGATATATATAAACTCGTTGTTTATAAATAGAGAATCGAACGACCAAACGGGCTCCATGGGGGCTGCTTCAGGCTTGGTTTTAAAAAATGTCGGCAGTAAAATCACAACGCGCGCGCTACATCTACCCTCATGCACAACATGTGTTATATTAAATATTACAAATTTAAAAACTCGAAGCATTTTTGCCTAATTAACTCCAGTTAAAATGCAATATGCTATAAGTTTTGTTTACTTATGTTGCATTTACTGTGTACTCTTGCCTTCTGTAGTTCTTTTGTCCTTGTGACTTTTATTTGTACAGGGTGTCATCAACCTACAATCCACCTGTATCTATATTAAATCATTAAAGCTTTGAAGATTTTTTACAAGAACTTTTTTATGCTTCCCTTATATTACCAAGTTTTGATCAAAAATTATGGATGAATTTAAATTGTGTATGGTTTTCAACCAATTAAAGATATTATTTCTAAGACTTATGCAAATATTTGACATTTTAAATTAAACAATTTTATGGATTTTATCATGGTTTATTTTTAATGTTATCAACCAACCTTTCAAACCCTTTACAGTGTTCCTAGTCACAGGTGAAACTGAGATGTTTAATGTCCTGATATCATATATTGTCAATCAAAGTTATTACATGTCCAACATCTTGAAAGATTTTATTTAAACCATTTGTATACTTTGCCTTTTTATACCATTGAAGATTATTGAAAACAACTATTCTCTTAGGCTTCAGCCAGCATTATTATAATCTATTCAGCTGCGTTAGTTTTTATATATATGCTGAATAACTTAAGGTAATTTATTTAAAATATTTTTTTTTCATTTACAGCTAGTACTGCCAGGTTTAGACAAATAATCAAGAAAATTTCAATTTTACTAACCAAATTAAAAAAATGAAAAGAGGAAGGTTCCCAATTCAAGCATTTTTTTTAGAGTACCTCTGCCATTTATGAACCTATTATAAAAATCCTTTTTTATCTGATAGGGGGTATGCTTGAAAAATGGATCCATAAATTTTTCAAAAAAAATTGGTTCAGTGGTTTGTTTATTAAAACAAAATAACCAAATTTATTTTATGTATGATTGCCTGTATCTCCATCATTTATGAAGCATTTTTAAAAGTTCATTTTTATCTTATAGGGTAGTCTTTAGAAATTGTGCTCTAAAACTAATTAAAAAATCAGTTCAGAGTTTATTTTTAAAATCAAAATAACAGGAAAGATATGTTTCAAAAGTACACTCATAGGGTGTTTTGAAGTTGTATTTTTTTTAGTTTTCTGTAAAAATGAACTTGTTATATTAGTATAAACAGTTATAAGTTAAAATATTGCATTAAGCATACTATGAAGGTGAAGAAGAGTGTAACACTGTGACTGTGAAAAATAAATTATTTTAATTAACTTCTCACTGGTGTGAGAGACTACATATTTAAATTTGTCGTAACATTTGATACACAAGACGCAATGAAATATTCATGTTAGCTTGTTATCAAGTTTAATTCGGAACGAAATTACAAAAAAACCAACTTATTTCTGTTATTTTGATTTTAGAAATTTACCACTGGGCCAATTCTTCTGAAAATTTTATAGGACCAGATTGGAAATGCATCCTTTTGGATAAGAAAAGAAATTTTAAAATTAGTTCATAAATTACCGAGATCTGAAGTTGGTTAATGAGAAGTATATTACTTCTCTTTTTCATGTTGCATTTTAATCATTAAACTTAAATATAATATGACACCATTATGTGTAATTAGGTCTATATCTACCACTAAATATCTTTCTTTGTATTTATGGACAGACCAGGGACTTATGCCAATGCCAGACAATCTTTAGAAGATTTAGAGAATATTGGATAGGTATACATATGCAAGAACATTTCAATAGAGAATTAAAAACAAAATAAATCATTGAATTAAAATACTTCCATATACAAGCAAATTAATAATAAATTCTAATATACAAATATTTAAATATATACATATGCACCTGTAAAAATACCTATATACATCCACTTAAATATATGCATGCTACACACAGTTTACAATTTTTGTACAAAATACTACTTTATTGAATAAATAGTCAAATGAGTAAACATACTTTGTTGTTAACTTCAATGTAGTTATGTGTAACTACACATAGTTAGTCAATAACTTTATAATGTAGTTACATAACAACTTGTTTCTTTGAGTGCCAAGGCAATAAAATAGCTAACTTCAGGGACTATTAATGTAAAACACTTCAATTTATCACAAATTCAAAATATCTTTATTCACATAGATGCTTACGCATTCTTATTAAATGTCAAATTTATACATTATTGTATAAGTGGAAGCTACCGCCAGCTTGAAGGCAGATTTTGCTGAGAAGTTGTTACAAAATGTAGTCATACATGCATGCAAATAATCAAAATATTCTTTATTAGTACAGTATGCTTTATATACAAGTTTCTGACTTTGCTCTTAAATCTATCTAATAAATCACTAAGTATAACTTCCGTATAAATTTACATAATTTTTTTTTATTATTTAGAAAGTATTGGAGATAAAAAAACTAAATAAGTTCAATTTTTTTTTACACAAGCTTTTACTACTACAAGATGACCTAGACAATAACAATATGAAAAGCCATCTAGTAAATAATATCTTGTATTTATTATCCCAGAGACATATATAAGATGATTTTTATACTTATTTTTCGGTGTTATTTTGCCCTTATACATGTGATGATCCAGCCAAATATAGTGCCAAAAAATTTTATGATATTCATACTAAATTATGTAGAAGTGAGAGGACATCTCGTATACAGCTAACTAGTATATATAATTATATTTCTTTCCAGTTTAACAACCATATAAAAATATATATGGTTGCTAAAGTGGAAAGATACCCCACAAAAATATAAAATATGTCAATTCCTACCCTCTTTTTTTTTGCTCTTTTACCTTCTTAGTGTCAAATAAGGGGGTCGTACAATTAGTTCATAAAAACCCGCAATTTTGCATATCGTCAAGACAAAGAAGATTTCCTACCATGGCCATGAGTTATCTTAATGGGCAAAGTTTCTGGTAAAAAGGTGTTGATCGTATAATAAAATTATGGTTATGTAACATCAGAGAGTGGACTGAAATTGCGAATGCCCATGAACTGTTTCAGGTCTCAAAAAATAGAAGGACATTTGCTAATCTGACTGCTAGCCTTCATATATCCGAGAGGCATTTTAAGGAGAAGAAGATCTTCTTAGTATTAAATGTTCCTATTGCCTTCTGTCTATTAAGTTGTTGGATAGACAACATACCAAAAACATATTATCTTAAATGACAATGGATGAAGCATCTTACTAAGACATGTACTGCTCTTTATCCAGATTACAACAATCAGATCTGTGGTATAAGTCAACCTACCAATAAAACATCAATTGTACTGATCTTTCCAACTGCCAATTTAACATTTTATTGAACCTTAATTATGCAGAGCTGTCAAATTATCCTTAATGGAGCCATTATAACTAAAGAAAATGAACCATCTACATCTGCCAACAATTATTTATTTAATTATTCTGTTGCACCAACCAGTTTCTTTCTTTTTAAGTGCCATCTTCTTTCGAAGGGTTCATTAGGACAACTGGCACATGAAACCGCAGCTCTAAAAAGCTAATTGGTTCTCTTTCCAAATCACTGGTAGGATTTTGAGCCAGGATATTTATAAACACCATTACAATCTATAAATTGCCCTTGTATCTTCTCTGGTGTTGCAGGGGAGTCTATGGGCAGAGGTCATCACTTACCATCAGGTGCACCATTTGCTTGTGTGTCTCCTTCTGTTATTTTAACTTTCAAATCCTCGTTTGTTCTAAAACTTTAGACAACCCAAAAGCAAAAGCCCAATTAGTAATACAGAACTGTTTGGTACGGACAATTTTTTATTTGGCAACTAGGAAGAATTCAATGCCAAATGGCCAAAGGGACAGTGCCAAATATAAATGGACAGCGGTATTTCTTGTATCAGCAGTTAATACTTTGCTGAGTCAGTTCCCTGTAAACCTTGTTCCATGACTCAGTCTGTAGACGTCCATATTTGTTTTATTATTCACAGTACACAGTTATCTTGCATCTAGCAGTAGCATATCGCAATAAGTTCTATTTTTAAATGTTTTATTTATTCAAATTCATTTATTTGCCGTAAACTTT
This sequence comes from Graphium colonna, assembly GCA_025505425.1. Taxonomy (NCBI): domain Eukaryota; kingdom Metazoa; phylum Arthropoda; class Insecta; order Lepidoptera; family Papilionidae; genus Graphium; species Graphium colonna. Next base: position 24,051 of record JAOCPS010000021.1, on the reverse strand, counting down.
TATGTATTGTACACACCATGAGTGTTTTTTTAAAGATATGTTGGCGCATATCTCAATCACTTATGTAACAATTTGAATATTTCTTTTTTATTTGGAAGTATACACTTCCGAAATTATTCCATAAATTTTACTGATAAATTTCTGTTCAGTGGCTTCTTTTTAAATCAAAATAACAGAAGAAAACTAGAAAGTACACTTCTAAGGTGTTTTCTGATAATATATATTTTATCCTATATTTGATTCATTTTTTACATTACGTTAATGCAATTGTTATGATTTAAAATGTAACAAATAAATAAAAAAAATTAACTCACATTTGTGATAAGACAACAGACAAATAGTAATGTCTTCCCTTTTGTTTATCTACCAATTGCTCTATTCATAAATAATAAAACTTTCTTTTATATAATCAAATTAAAAATGAAAAACTGTTTTTTTAGAACTTTCGGGATAATAGAATTGGTATTGGGTTATATGTATGTGTGTATGTATATAGTCTTTGTCAATGTTCAATGTATATAATATATATGTATATTTAAAGGATAGTGATATCTATTTCGTAGGGGAAAATCCTATGGGTTTATCTCGCAATATCACCATGATTCAATAATATAATGAGTTGCACAATATGTATTAAATATACACATTATACAGAATGGCTGGTGTGTAACCATCAATATTAAAGAGAAGAGCACTTGGTACTCGATTTTCTTCTGTCTTATGGTCATCCAACATCCCCAAAAGTCGTGCATACTTTTGTGGTGGTACTTTCCCAGGCGAATAAGACCGTAGAAGTGCAGAAAGAGCTGTGAAAAGATATGCTCTACCCCATATGAAATCTTGAAAATCGGTTTAATAGATTCTTTTTTCAGTCAAGATTTCCCGAAAGATTTCTTTCAGGAACATTAACATCTAAGGCTTTTAGAGTCAGAGTAATTGTATATTTTTATGAGATCGTCACCATTTTGTTAAACTGTATTCGAAACCGAGCCATATGTAAGCAGTGGGCTTAGCAACAAAAGGACAATGATCAAAAGTGTTACCAGAAAGTCTCCATAATTTGTTATGACATTACTATGCATGGATTTAATTATTGAACAGGGAATTTATTTGAAAAATTTTGGCTATGCATGACATTTGTACACAAATTTATTTTTATAGAAAATTACAAAAACTGATTTCTAATGCCTCAAAAGTGTACTTTCGAAACATATCTTCTTCGTTATTTTGATTTTAAAAACAAACTACTAATACGATTTTTCCAAAAATTTTGTGTTGGACTATTGTGGAAGTATACTATATCAAATCAAAATATACTTTTTCAAATTAGTTCATAAGTTGCGGGGAGATATGTGCGATCATTCCTAAATTTTGTTATTTTTATTTAAGAAAACAAACTAAGGAACCGATTTTTTGAAAATTTTAGGGGACTATTAATGAAATATGCTCTATCATATAAAAAAATATTTTTTGAAATTGGTTCATAAATGACGGAGATACGTACATAAATACAAAAATTCTATTTTGTTATTTTGATTTCTTAAAAATAAACTACTTTTACTGAAAACTTTTTTTTTAAATAAACGATTTCAGAAGTATACCCTATAAGATAAAAAAGAATTTTTAAAATCTACAAAAATGGCGGAGCGGATGCGGAATCTCCCTCGTTTTTGAAGTCGGTTAAAAATGTCATAGAGTACATCTCTATGACATTTTTAAC
>JAOCPS010000020.1:520547-535154 GCA_025505425.1 Graphium colonna | reverse complement strand
ATAGACTTCGTTTCAAAGTTCCCATCCGTTTGTTTGCACTCGTAAAATGTCGCACAAACGCTGGTAAACGTTCCCCTGTGTACCAAATATTACACTTCAATGACTCTTATGTTAATAGCATTGATATTTTAGCTAATAAGTCAAATAACTTTAAACAACATGTGTTAAAATTGTTAGAAACGCACGAGTAACTTGAAACTCCGAACATTTGGTTTTAATTTATGTTTAAAATATTATTAATATGTGGTAAACGGTGCTGACGGCACAGTTAGTAAAATTAAGGTAATATTTTAAATTGAACAACTTTACGGATTTTTTAGCGGTTTATTTTTAAATTTTATCACCCGACGTTTCGATCCCTTTACAGCGTTCATGGTCACGGGCAGGACTAAAGGGTTCGAAACGTCGGGTGATAAAATTTAAAAATAAACCGCGAAAAGATCCGTAAAGTTGTTTAGTTTAAAATGTCAAATATTCGCGTAAGTCTTGGAAATAATAGGGTAATATTGTTATAATGATTGCACCGTGTTATTGTTTGTTTATCCAAATAAATAGAAAAACAAATCTTTGATTAAAACCGATATATGACAGTTGATTAGCAAACAATAAAATTGATTGAATGAAAACTAACTTAAACGGAAACGAAGGGTGTTTTGATTTTTTTCCTTCTGCCTTAGTTGTATGTTTGTCTGTCTGTTCCATACATAATCCTAGGCTCAATTATAATTTAGTATATTTATAAGGCAGGCATATTTCTAGGTACATAATCAATTTTCTTTCGTGTTTTTATTTAGAAGTGTCTTGTACAAATCTTGTTAGCCGTTTGGATGCATCTGATTTCGTTTGTTTTGTTGAAAAAAAATTAGTTGTGTATTAACCGACTTCAAAAAAGGAGGAAAGATCTCAATTTGAATGTTTGTTTTTTGTGTACGTTCGCGCATATCTCCGCCATTTATAAACCGATTTTAAAAATTCTATTATATCTTTCAGGGTATTTTTCCGGAATAATCCAATTAAAATTTTCAGGAAAATCGGCTCCGTAGTTTCTTTTTATCAAAATAACAAAATTGATTCAATGTAATTTTGCACGCATATCCGTCATCTATCAACCAAATTCAAAAATTCATTTTTATATGATAGAGCATTCTTCATAAACAAAATTTTCAAAATAGGTTTATTAGTTTGTTTTCTAAATAAAAATAACAAAATTTAGGATTGTTCGTACATATCTCCGCAATGTATGATGAACTGATTTGAATTTTTTTTTATCTGACAGTCAAGATTTATCTCCCACAGTAGTCCTATATTTTTTTTTATAAAAATCGAATTAGTAGTACAAATACAGATAGAGCGCAATGATAGAAAATTGATGCCAGTGCGGTGAATAGACTTTTAGTCGGTAAATAGAATCTCCAATCAGTACGAAACTTAGTTGTCACGTTGTTTTCTGAAATAATACCGAGTTGTGTAATTAATTCTTGCAAAAACCGTTCCAAAATACTTAAAAAACGTAAACGGAATATCGTTTCACTGGCAAATGTAATTTTTTATTTGTACCGTTTTATATTATTTTTTTATTTCAATATGTATCGTACATAACCATATGACGCAAAATTCTTAGGGTTGCTAGAGTAAATAGGGAAAAAAATCCCACAAAAATATTCAAATGTAATATGAAATGGGAAATCGATAAAATTTTATTTATTTACACTTATAATATACTTTGTCAACAAAAAAATTAGTATAAAGTGGGTACTGCTTAATATTGGGTTACAACAACTCAAAATGTTTGGCTCAGATAGAATGGAAGAAGTTGAATTGTAAATTATTACGATATTTATTCCAAAAAATACTAATGAAGCCTGACACATATTTGATTTATTTTACCTTCTAATTTTGCTTTTTATTTAATTATATATTTATAGACAGACAAAAATGTATACCCATAAATTTGTATAGTCCCAACGTTTCGAGTATCTTAACTGGTGTTAGTCAAATATTTTTATTACTTCTGTTTTATTCGCAAAACTAAACTTTTTATGTGTTAAAATATTTTTTGTCAATTAAGAGGACCTTAGAATTTATTATTTATTTTCTGATAAAGAAATTCTTACATGTTAATAGCGCTCCGTTGTATTAACATTAAAATAAGATATAATATTTTCATGACCAGAAGCTTCTTTAACTATTCCTAACTACATCTAAATAATTGCGCTAATTAGTTCGTTTAAAATTTTCCTCGTCGGTTATATATATATATATATATATATATATATATATTATATTATATTAACCGATATATATTATAATTTAACATTAACTATTTGCAAAGCAGTAAATTTTTAATATAAAAAGAAAAACATTTGATCGGTTTCAGTTTATGAATGTTTTCCACAAACATATTTTTTTGTGAGATACATAAATTTAGTTTAAAATTTCATAGAATATGTAGTAATTAAATTTCATGACTTATTATTCATGGATAAATATATTAATTTAAAATCCAGTTATTTTATTTTTTTTCTGGATTACATTGACATTATGCAGCACAATTTTTTTTAAATAAACGGGGAATTTTTTTCCTATTCTGGCAATTTTATGCACACATTGGAGTATGTTTCCAGAGCCGTAAAAACATTTACAAAAAAAATTGGAGTATGCGTTTTTACAAGTTGTCAAAACAAACATGTTTAAATTTGAGCATCAATCAATTTGACAGTTTTGTTCTATTTACAGTTTATTCTCTAATTTGAGGAAAAACATAAGAAAATGTATTTTCAATTTACGGTATAAAACATTCTTTTTTATTTTGCGTAGAATGAAAGCCCTAGAAAGAATAAAAAAACGACTTATTTCTCCCATCGTAAATGAAGGCTTGTCATTTTCAGACTAACTATCCCAGCCCTTACCGGCTTTTCTGTAACATTTCTGGTTATTTATATAAACAAGAGAATATCCAAGTTTAAAATTAGTCTTTTTATACTCTTCTACTATATAAACATTATATTTCACTTGCCTTACACCCCATATAATTCTTAAAGTATTGAAAAGAGACGCTTTACACTTGACATAAAAACCCCTATAGGTTATATCCCTAAATATTCTAATACTAAAATTATATGTCGGTATGCAGGCGAATAACATTTATTCGCCCGATCATTTAAGTAGAATATTGGATTAATCTTAAATTATAAGGCATACTTCTTGCCACAAATGTTAATAGTAGTTATATATTAAAAAAAAGAAAGCTATTTAATGTACATACGAAATAAGATTAAAACAACACATTACTGCATCGTTTTAACAAAACTTGATATGATAAATATTGCACAGACGTTTAAAATTATATAACACTTCAAGGCTTAAAGAGCTAGAAATATGATTTAGCTAAGTAGTATTTTGTATACGTTCTTATCAATATCAGTTACCAATTTCAAATCTATTGCCACCATAAGCAAATAATTTTCATAAAATCCTAAAGAAAAAAACGTCAAAACACATTGTAAGGATTTTGACAATAAATATACTTCGTTTTGGTTATTTGGCAGCCATTTTGCCACATATCTTGTTACGAAACTGTTTATTTGATCTAAAAATCGCGAAATCTTTAATAATAATCTCAATTACCTGTATAACCATCGAGTTTGGTTAGGATATATTTGTTCCTGAAGGTTTTCAGAAAAGTTTTCTAAAATAAGTTGTCAGCAATGATTCACTAGCACAAGCAGCCACCATTACGTTTCAATTTTAGATAGTACTTGTAAATGCCGCTAGGGGCGATGTTTGCTTCGTGTAGTATATGAGAATATTTTAAACGAAAAAAATATTTTTAGTACAATAAATCCTACGTTGTGCAGTAAAATATATGCTGTAATCTATTTTTTCTTTCTTCGTTATTATTTTCACTAATATAATAATTTAAACATAAAAATCAATTACAAAAGTTATATTTTGTCTATGACAAGGTGCAGCAGAATAGGCGGCAAATTTGATTTTGACAGTTGTCTTATCTTCAATAAAAAACGCACTGTACTTGTTGATAAAATTTTACTGTTACTTATCCTTCGTTTTATTTAAGCAAGTCTATGTTTTAAGAAACACATTGTAATATTTACGAATAAAACAAACCAATTCAATGGAAACATTGTTTATTTCTATAAAATTTACATTACTTTCCGCGCTCTGAATGCAGCTCTCTAAGGTATACTTTAAAATTTTATTACACAATTTTTACACGAGAAACATGAAAATAACGAGAAAAAAATTACATAATTTATTTACATATTAACATACTTAAACATTTCTTCATTTAATCTGTACAAATATTATTTTTATAATTTTACTTTCATGAAATCTTTGAAAATAGTACTGCAGCACCTTTATTTAAATAAAAAAGTACTTCTTGAAAAATAGATTATAAATATGGAATTAGTATTATAATGTCGTTAAACTTTTTAACATATGATTCAATTTTATTTTATTTGAATAAAACTGGTCTGTTTTAATTATTTATTCTAAAATCATAATCTTGACACAATAATAATTCTTATGTGAAGTGCAGTATATGCGATTTGAAGTGGTTTTGTATATTCCTATGTGTATATTGCATGGGATTAGTAACAATTTAATGTATTCTTTGGTATGAATTACTTTTTTTGGTAAATGAATTGAGAAGAGGTACTTTCTTATTGGAAGCCGTGTGTAAGAAGTAGAACAATATATTTTCATTTCCATGCACTAGTAAAGTTAATTTTGTATTTTTGGATAATATTATATTAGCTATAATTATATTTCATGGGAATAAATTAATTTTATTAAAAGAGGTATCACCATCATGTACTCATTTGTATATTATTTTTTCTTTTTATTAAACCAAGATATTAAGATAATACACTACTGCTAGAATTTTGTTCACTAGAAACTGCATATTAGGAGGAGTAACTATAATGCATTCCAATCAAATGTAAGTTATGTAGAAAACCAACCATGATTATAATTTAAATTGACCATTAAAGGCTATTGTGAGAAAGGTCAGTTTTCAACTTGTTCCCATCTAAAGTTTTTTTCTAATAATTCTGCCCTATAACATATATTCTCTGGTATTGTTTTTTGCTTTTAACATAACTTTGATTGGAATGGAATATATAATACTTTTTGCAGAGTATAGATGCATCAAGTGCAGTAGTGTGGTATGTGACCTCAGAGTATACATAACTAACCATAGAGCGCTAGTCACCCATGGTGAACTGTAAGCATGGGTGTAAACAGTTCTGTTGTTCAAAATTTCTTTAAAATAGTATCAAACAGTTTTAATGATCACAAGAGTAACAAATAATCATAATGGCAATAATTTTGTATACAAACATTTCTTAAGGGGCAATAGTATATAATATAAGGTAATAAATAAATAAATGGTTACAAATTTTCACTTTAAAACTATTCCCAGCTGCTAATGCTCGACACAATGTGCTATTAATATCAGCACTATGTTTTATGTATGCTCTGAGTAAGTGACCATTACTGTTTCTGATATCTTGTCCTTTTGAGTTTGATGTTCTATTAAAAAACAGGTTGAGATTTCCATTATTGTATAAATTTACGAGTTATGTGCTAAGTGGTTGTGTTGAAATGAAAGATTGTTGTGTTGACATGTATTTAATGTTTACCATGTAACTACAAGTACCTAAATCCCAATGAAATTACTAAAAATAAAATAGAAACTAAAATAAATGGTTTTGTTACCGTTACACATTCTTAATAGTAAGCTGGGTGCGGTTTTGTTAGTTTCAAAATTTTCATGCACAGTTTTGAATCTTGATCGAGTGGTATTGTTGAAGTGGTATTTCACAAAGTTACTTCAGAAGATGTATATAATACATAATCAAGTGGATATATAAAGCATTTAGTATTTAAATTATTGTATTATAACTGTCACCAAAGATATGTAATAATTTGTATTCAAGTTCTTCAAAGTTCAGTAATATTTGTAAGATCTTACAAATATTTCATATTAACGTTTCTTTGGAAGCAGTTACAAATGAATATTTGCATCTATTAAATATAGTCTATTGTGGATTGTCAATTTCTTTATTATTTATTCACATTCATATTTTTTTATTCAATGAAAACAAAACTTATAACTGAAAAAATAATCATATATTTTCCAGTATATACAATGGAACACAAAAACGGATTGAAAGCTATCACGACATCAATGTCCTAATGCTAAAACATTTATTATTTTTTTATTATTTTCTTTTGAAAATATCTCTAGAGAAAAAGATATGCATCTAATTACCTGATAACAATGGTATTTATTCAACTATTTTTAAGGACTATTCTCTTTTAATCTGGCTAGAGCACTGTCTTATTACACTACAGAATATTGAGAAAAGAAAAACAAATAAAAGTAACAATTTGACATTGATAGATTTCCACTAAACATTATGTACTTATTTTAGTGACTAAAATAAAGTGACTTTGTTATATATTTGTGTGGCAACCCAAAACTTGCCACTTTTTACAATTTACACAAACATCAATGAAAATTAGTTTTAATATATCATCAGAAAATAATTTTCAAATAGTGTTAACAACTATACAAGCATAAGTATAATTTCAGGATAGTGTATATTAGTGGAAATCCTTGAGTGCCTTCCGGTATTGTGCCATAATTTAAACATTAGGTATAGTACAGACAAACTACCACAAATTCACATCATACAAACATCTATTAGACACAATAAAGAAAAAAATAGCATTATAATCCTTGTTGATAAACATATTGCTCGACTAACTCTAAACAATCCTTGTGCAGCATTTTAAATACATGAAACACCATCCCATATCATTGTTTTACTTTATATTAAGAAAAAATTTATAGAAAATCTCTCTGTACTGTCATATTTTTTTTCCAACTAGTCGAATATAATTGACATTGCGATAACTACTAGCCTAAAGAGTGCTAAACTATTTTCTTACATTTAGACATTACTTCTCAAATGGGTTTGTTAAAAATGTTACGGTTCAAAAAGTCTATGGAAACTTTAGTCGAAATGAAACCCATGCAAAATCAAAAGTCATGCACCACTCCATGCAAGATTGAAACAAAACCAAATGAAACTCAATTTTTTCTACGATAACAGCACATATCCTTTATTTCATGTACAATTTCACAATCCAGTTGTAGATTAACAACTGTTGTAGTCAAGTTTACTAATTTATATTAATAAACTAGCCGCACACCAGGCTTCGTCTGTATGGGCAAAATATATAATGTGTCAAAATATTCAGTGTGCGGCTAAACCGGGACAAAAAACGAAAACATCTACTCTTTATATTACACTCAGCGTCACATCGATCGATACAAAATCACGAGCTAATATTGTCTAATATAATAATAATAATCACTAAAGAACAGGAAAAAAAATCGGGAAAAGCCAGCACCTACGGTGCCATCTTCAAAACTTTCAGCGTATAAAACCAATTAAAAAACTGAGAAATCAAAGAAATATAACAACATGGTGTGTGCATAGTATTTGAAAATGGCACAGTGGCTAAGAATAGTACAAAACTAAACTCTAACATTACAAGTTGCACAAAAAATAATGGGAATAATGCTTAAACCATAACTAAGCCGCTAATTATAAAAAAAAAATAGGAGAAAAAACGAACAAAATGCATATACGCATCAAAACGGAGCTAATGTCTCCGTGTCCAAAATAAAAAAAGAGAAAAAATAATAATAATAGTAGTAATCATAGTAATAAAGAAACAAAATCAAAATGGAAATGTAAAATAGTGTTAAACATGAACTTTTTTAATTCTTGTTACTGTGTCTAAGTTATATTTAAGAACTATCTGTTAATGTCTTTATAGGAGTGATCTAGATCACAAAAAAATGTAAAATTAAGGAATTATAACAGTGTTGCCATTGACGAAAAAAATGTTTGTCCCTTTATTGGATTTTTTAGCAATAACTTAAAATATTCTATATTTATCCACTGTAGATTAAATTCTACAATGAGTGCCTCAACAGCATATATTTGTAATTAATTAGATTAAAATGTATCAGATATTTTAATAAGAAAATGATGCTTCATTATTTATAATATTATTGAATAGTTACACATAAAAATTGTATAATCAGTGACACAATAATTTTTAATTTGATTTTAAATCAGAAAAAAATATTTGTAATAAAATCGATGTCAATTTAAATATTAAATCAAATTAATTTGGCATATCTGCATTTTTTCGCAATGGCAACAACTCCCCCCATTTCCCCCGGAAATGAACCCGCACTCGTTGTGTGCCTGTGTGTGTCTGTGTGTTGCCGTCCGTCTTGATATGTGTGTGTGTTTGTTTCGTTCCGCCATCGCATCGCCCAGTTAGCTAGAAAAGCAAATACGTTCAAAATGTGAGTTCTCAATGTCTCTGTAATATGCGGTCCTCAATATTTAGGGATTTATTTTTGAAGTTACAATGTACAGAGTGACTGGTGAGTCACTTCCAATATTCGAGGTATATAGATATATTTGCGGATCATCATACATGAAGAATAAAAGTAAATAAAAGTAAATAAATATTGAACACTGAGTACACTTAATCGAGAGTAGAATAATAAATAACAAAACGCATGGGCATCCTAGCGGAAATGGCGCGGACGGCAGATTCTTTGTCGATGCACTGTGCCAACTAGCCATATGTTAGCTGCCAGCATTATATCCATGCTTCATTTATTTATTAATAAAATTGGTCAAAAACTATGCCCCTAATTTTATTAAATAAATATGTTTTTAATAGAGAACAGAATGCTCTCTTTTAATATAGTTCATGACTCATCAGTCACCCTGAATATTTAAAATTATATAGCATACATTCTCCGACAAATGTAACTTCAAAAAGGCATTTCCCTGATTATTGGACCGCATTTGTATATATGTAATCACATGTAGGGTAATATCAAGAGAGTTATGATTGTTTCCACATAAATATATAATAATAAAAGAAGAAACTGTATTATAGCGTTATAAAAATAAAAAGGAACAAAATAAAAAAGTAAACAAAAAAAATTAAATGGTTAAAAAAAGCATGGACATAGATTATGTATTGAAATGTGAAGAGACATGTTTGCCTTCTGTTCCCTGAGTACAGTCGACGACAAACTAGTATAAATTATTTACACTAATTATTTATTTGTCATCCTGATATGTAAATTTTACTATTTCAAGCAGAATCCATTTAACTTACACACTTATCTATAATAGAATTGACTTAATTTAGACAGATGACAAGCGTTGTACAGTCGAGCACGACATGCCTACACTTTAATTATATTTAATTATACCATTTTAACTTTTCGCTTAAAATAAGCCGCCATGTACAAATCTAACATTGTTCAAGCTTACAAAAAGCAAACGATTTCGCCTCACAAAATATATAGCGGCACTTGTGCACGACTATACTATTGTACAATTACAATTATACATATCTACACCGCTCACTGTCTGTCCGTTAGGGCAAAAATTGACATTTTAATTAACGTGTCGTCACCAAGATATGTGTCATTCTATTTATTATATCGGCAATACATCCATATTTATAATAAATCCCCGATTTGACGAAGTATATATATATTTCTCACACGTGAGGTGTAATATTACACACTAAAATTGCCATAATAATAATTGCATAGTCAGCAATGTGACACTTGAGTACTTGATTGTACTTTACAACTACCCACACAACAAATCTTGCAACATTTCAGAGTTATTTACATTTTTTTTTAAGTAACCACTTTTTACACATTAACGTTTATATCTTTAGAAACTTTGGCTTATCGTTTTGGCATAGACAAGACAAACTTAACAACCGTTCAACAAAGAAATATTTCATTTATCATAGGAATATGCGGAAAATGTATTCAAATATCAAATGCTCTAGTGTCAAATGATTGGTATTTCTAAAAGTTTGAAAAAACGCACACAACTTAATAAATAGGTATATAACATGTAGAATCTATATAAGAATAATCTATATTTCACCAAAGAAAAAAAAAATAAAGAAATCATTAAGTATATTATAAAAAAATACTTCATCTTTATTTTTGCTAGTTGACATTTATTATTTTAAAAAATAAATTAGTTGCTAAAACAAGAGGTTTTTTAAAACGGATACTCTATTTTAACTGTACATATTTGTATACTGAAATATCAAATATCGAATTTTTATTTTAATCGGATGAAATTTGCGAAAAACATTTTAAGAATATATTTGTTTATAGCAAAAATAAAGATGAAATCATAGTCTATGGTCCCTACTATAAAAACTGTTTAAAATAGAGTAAATCTTTATTCAACAATCGGTTCAAGTAGATAAAGCTGTCGAGAGTAAAATATCAGTCGAAAAGTTTTTGCGTAATTATAAAGATACATATGTAATATATACTATATATATAAAACTATAGATTTTTACATAAAAAGGAATTTTGGTTGTTTTATTTTTTAATTTTACAATCGAACTCATTGCCGTTCAGCTTTCTGCGAGAGACATTATAATTCATTCAAAATAATCAAAAGTTCATTTACTAGATATAAAAATATTGAAGTATTTAACAAGTCAATTTATAATAATAAAGATTTGTCGAAACATAATTAAGAATATAACAAAGTTAGTGTAATATTTTGTTTAAAATCATTAAATAATTTACATAAAATACTTTTTACACAACAAAAAGGAATGATACTAATTTAGAGCCGGCATAACAGCAATATTTAAAATTTATAAACTCAACAGGCTAATCTTCAAAATGTAATAAAAATATTTTTGACAGCTATAAAACAAAAACTATTTTTCCCAAACATTTGGACTGTTTTAAATTTTCCCACTCAATTGTTTATACTTTTTTTCAAATTTGGACGTTTTTTGTGCAAAAGCGTAATTTTATCTCAAATAAAAAAAATAAAAGTGAATTAGGCCGGAATACCAAACTACTATATAGAAACTTTGGGAAATCCTATTTAGTGTATAGATAAAATATAACGGCTATAATATATTACATATCGCAACAAACCGACTCATTTGTGCGGGTAGGTAGACAAAAAAATCTAAACATTTTACCTAAAATATTTTAACCTACTACCGTCAATACAATGTACAAACAAAACTACCCTCGTTTTTATTCAACTTTCACACTAAACAAAACAACAGTACAATGATAAGCTGGTAACGTTCTCTTTGGCTTCAAATGTCAAAACTGTCATTAAAAAAATGTGACAGTGAATTGCCGAAATTTCAACATTTTTGGTCCAACATCCTTTAAGCACAATTTACATCATGTCTTTTATACCGAAACACATCTCTTCGATCCATGTGATTATCCACCATTTTATTTGCAGGCAGAGACGACATTTAGTAGTTAGCTAGCATTTAAATGAAATTATTGATCTTTAATAATAAATTGTTACTTAAATAAATTAATTTTAATTAATAATATTGTAAGATATACTAATGATTATTTGTTAATGAAGGTAACATAATTAAAACATTAGACAAATATAGACAAACTGTATTAAATGTCAAGATATCTATATATGAATACCTTACAGTACCTCATTTTCTTTGATTACTATAGACTGATGACATCACATTTTATCATACTACCTTCACTTTTATCTTTTTCCCCAATTTAACTCTATTTGTGCAATTGCCATCTTTAATCTTGTGCTAATTTATATACCTTCATACCTCTGTATGGTTTGTGCATGACAATTTAATGCTAATTTACTTTTAATCTTGCAAATTTACTCCAATAATTAAGACACATGAACTTGTTGTCCTGATGTGCAGTACATCAGGACAACAAGTTCATGTGTCTTAATTATTAAAAACATCATAATCTGTGATGAAAATTTCCTTGACTTAATTCATGCACAGAGTGTTCCAAACTCTCTGAAAATTAAAATTCATTCCGCTCGTCACTATCCTAACGCCAATTAACCACTAATCATCGTCTCTGCGTACCACTTATGAACTAACAAACACTCCTTACTAGTATTCGTGCTCGAGCCCGTTGTTCTGCCCCTGGCGGTTGTCCTGACCCTGACCTTGGCCCTGACCTTGACCTTTGTTTTGACCTTGACCTTTGCCTTGACCGATCTGTCTGGACGATGAGAAGCAGAGCTTCATCACGAACGGGAACTTGGCGCCTGGAAACGAGGGTAGTGGAGAAAAATTAGTACACTATCAAAATATTACAGACATGTCTTTATGAAGTTGGCATACTATAAAGTATGCATGACTTTTGGGGATGTCAGATGGCCAAGTGCATTTGAAGGCGATAGGAGTGGGAAAAGAAAAGGGTAGTTCCTTTCCAACTACTATTGCCTTCAGATCCTTAATCCCGGCTCCATCCTATCCAATAAACCTATTCTATCGAATTTCCCAGCTTGACAACGCACTCACAACTCTCCGGATGTTGCGTGTGTCCATGGGCGACGGGATCACCTAACATCAGTTGAACCGTTTGCTCGTTTGTCTTCCTTTCTATAAAAGAATATGTATAGTAAACAAAATTTGACAACAATATAGTAAAAAAATACTAATGAGGGTAGTAGAATAACAACAAAATAATTAAAAATATCATAAAGAAAAATTACAATTGAGGGAATCAAAACAAACGAGACATTTTACGTGTGCTTAGAACCAGGAAATGACAGAAGTTGGGACAAAATATAAACAGCAATAGGGAGCAAAATTTACAAAGAAGGAAATTTAGATATTTTTCATATTATGAGAAATTTGAATCTGAAAATTAAGCAAAATACCAAGTAAGTTTTTTTGTCATATTCATCTTGTGTAAAATTACTTATCCTTTTTTGGTTCAGTTGAACAGTTTGTTTGTTTTTATTCTACGCTTTATAACTGCAAGGTAACAGTTATTACTTTGCAATTTTTTTTTTGTGAAGGAAATACAGTTTTTTTTCAAATTGGCAATACTAGTGATATATGGTATATGCCCACTTTGATTTAGATCTTTAGAAATATATTTATATTTAAAGTATTTTCTGTATACAATAATATCATTAAAATTTTCGACGGGTGTTGTTAAAATTTAAGAATATTCGTTTGGGGTTCAATAGCTTCGATTTCCACAATTCAACTTGACAGATACAGTTGTTTTCTGTTGACAATAGCCCGCTAATACCACATTACATAGTTTTAATTTTTATTCTTTATAGTAAGTTTTTGAAACAACTTTTGGGACAATTTTTGGCAAAATTCCAAAGGTACCTTCCAAAGGGTTGAAGAATAAAGGTACAATAAACATGTTTTATTTTTTTTCATCAACATTCCCAAACAACAAAAAATAATATAATATTAGATGTCTCAGCGAAATGACGAAAAATATTAAAACCAACATAATAAGGAAATATTATAAATTGTGTACTGACGTTGCTATCTGTGTAACCTTACCAATAAATAAATAAAATATTTAGAAATTTTATATCTTATTTCTAGAATCTTATTGACGGTTGAGTTTGTTTATAATTTAGCCAGACTTGTGAAGGTCACAATAGGGTTGGGATATCCATAAAATATCAGAAATATAATAGTAGAATGAGTTCAGGCGCCGCACACATATAAGTAATTTGCACGACACGGAAACCGTGCCGTAACCGTGTAAATATGTAAAGAGCATTATGGTAGATTTCAAATAAAATACTTTTAAAAAACTCACCCGGATGTTGTATGGTCGCATGGTTGCATGCCATTATTGCCATCACTGATTGGGAAATATTTGTGAACTCCATCAGGCCGGACGATGATCTGGAATTTGGAAATAAATTATTCTAATCAAAATCAAAAATATCTATTAATTATTTAATTGTTTGGATTATATATCTATATGGCTGACTGCTAATATACAAAAAAAAGAAAAAATGTTGTTCACTGGCATCCGACCTCCGCAACCCAAAGGGATAGAGTGTTTGGATGTGGGATGTTCTATGTTCGATAGTGTGAATGCATTTTAAATCTTTGATGTTGCTTTGTACAAACAATTTTATCTAATGGACTTAAGATTGACTTTGGAAAACAAAACATTAATGTTATAGATGTGTTTCTTTATGAATAGTTGTGTTAAGTTGAAAGTCACAAAAAATAGGGTTTGTCTGTTATTTTTGAGAAAAATAAACGTAAGATAACCGATGTTTTGTTAATAAGAGTTTATTTAGAAAAAGATATACTATTCAAGGTGTTTAACTAATAATTACAATAAAAAACCTCATAGAGACCAAATTCCTAGAATTAAGTACTGGCTCTATGCTATCAAATATGAAAACTTAAAAAATAAAATAACACATTAAAATATTGTTTTAGATATATTAATATTTATTAATTATAGAAATATCAGAAAAATTAACATCACATTAGGTATGATATAAGTATATTTCCACACTTTTAAGTTTGCTCATAAACAAGACTAATCTTTACTCTAACTCTCTACTGTCATAATATTTTATGTATTTTGCTGTTTTGATAATTGCAGAATAAATTATTATTTTTCTTATCCTTCCTTTTTAATAAATTAGTCAAGAGTCATTA
>JAOCPS010000020.1:433386-445604 GCA_025505425.1 Graphium colonna | reverse complement strand
GGTGAGACCTACGATATTAAGGAGAGCACTCGGTACTCGATTGTCGTCATATTTATGTAATAAAATTCGGGGCCATATTTTTAGCTCTAATTTTCCAAAAAATTAATCAAGTATGGTGGCTGTGACCAACTGTTACTCGTTAGGCTGTCGACCCCCTCCGCCTTCCGTCTCGGTGTCCGCTCGGGTGAGCATGAACTACGTAATAAATTCTTTAACTTTAGATTATGGTTACTCAATGGTATATCAATATTTATTTTTAATAATAGTTTTATTTTTCATTAATGATCCCCACGTAGAACGTATTGAAGTATTGAACGTGACTCACCAGTTACACTGTATAAGTGAATATTTTTTAATATACAGAATAACCCTGTATATTCGAAATTCAAAGATATTCGAAATTCGAAAAAATCTATGCGAACCAAGTCAGGCGAGCTCTGGCCGCATCAAGCGATTATAAAGCCTGTGGAATAAGACTTTCCACGGGTCGGAGTTGCCATAACGAATTATGGCATATTACAACTAGATATTTTGAGTTCAACTTAGAACACTGGCCACATCATAATTGCAATTTTTTTTAATTAGACACGAGAAAAAAAAGTTAGCGCTAGCTTCCGTTCCAATTAACGTTCCGTTCCACCTGGCGCTGACCTAACGGGGCGACGAGCGCCGCGTAATTAGATATTTCGCCTTGAAACGCGATCTTTCGGATGTCAGCCATGTCCCCTTTCTACGCAAATCGATGTTGCGTGAAAAGAAATTTCGTTTTCACTTGCCACCATCGAGAGGCGTTTAATTATCAATTGAAATTAAATAGATTAATTTTCTAATAAAGAGGAGGCAGAAGAGCTGATTGTCTGATGGTAAGCACAGCTGACTTGTCCAACATCAAATATCATTTAAAGTTGGCAACACTCTTGTAAGTCGTCTGGTGTTACAAGAGTGTTGCCAACAGTCCATGGGCGGTGATCGCTTACCATTAAATGAGCTGCTTGCTTTTTTGGTTCCTGTATAATTTTTTTTCAACTAGTATCGGCCACAGTAGACTACAAGATATTCGTGTGTAGCACAAGTTTGCTAGAAAACATCACAAACAATACTAAAATGTTAAAGGTTCTTCTAAGACTTACATCATTTGGAATTAAATAACTTTAATGATTTTATTGGTTATTTTTTAAACCTTTAAAAGTAAACTAATATTAAAAACCCATACTAATGTGAATAATAATAATAATAGTGTACATAATTGTGCTATAAAATCTCACAAGTAAAATTGATAAAATTTCAAAGTCAAAACTAAGAATAAAAAAACATCCTAATATGATTCGTGATTTATAGGGTATTTAATAGTAATGTTTTAATGGTCAATTTAAACTGAATAAATTTTCTAATTTCGGTAAAACAATAGATAATGTGGTCAAACATTTGAAGACTGTATACCAAAATGTTAAAAATAAATCACAAAAGCCTTATTTATGAAATATTTAAGACATTTTGCTGGAAAAGATACTAATAATATTGTTTTTATAGTTCTCCAAACATAAATGTATAACATTGCATATCATAATTAAAATTAAAGGCAATTAAAAACAATCATTTTTTTATACAGGTAACTGGTGAGTCACTTTCAATACTTTAAGACGTTATATGAAGTGATCATAACATGAAAAATAAACTTATTTCCAAAAATAAATATTGATTAAAACATAATCAAAAGTTAATAAATTAATTACGTAACTCATGCTCACGCGGACACGGCGTGGTCGGAGTGAGACGGTGCGGCGGGAATGTGTACCAGCTGATCGCAGCCGCCACACTTTATTAATTTTTTGGAGAATTTCGGCTAAAACTATGCCTTAATTATTTTACATAAATATGATGACAATCGTGTACAGTTTTCTCATTTAATAAGTAATAACCAATTACCCTGTATAAATTAATTAAAGAATTTTCATAAAAAATATTTATATAAAGACATTTTTTACACCCTTAAACTGTTTGCCAATGCTAACAAGTAAAAACAAATGATTATTTGTTTACCACAAAAACAAACTTAAGAGTCCGTAAAAATACAATATACACTTAATTTCCAGAGATTGATCAATTTTTTATGTTTATAAATGAAAAATTCACTGATCAAAGTTACTTCTTTATTCTTGTTTAGGATCTCAATTCAGATTTTTATATATTTTTTATGTACATTTGCACATATCTCAGCCATTTATGAACCAATTTTAAAAATTCTTTGTTTTACTCTGATATTCTTCCAAAATGGTCCCATAAAATAAAAAAAAATTGCTTCAGTAGTTTGCTTTTTACATGAAAATAACAAAATGTAGGAATTTCTGCCTATATCTCCATCAGTTATGAACTGATTTTGAAGATTCATTTATCAGATAGGGTATACTTCAAAATTTGTCCTACAAAAGTTTCATAAAAATCGGATCAGTAGTTTGTTTTAAAAACGAAAAAATGGAGAAGATATGTTTCAAAAGAACACTTTTATGTACCCTCTTAATACAGGCCAGTTTATATATTGATGAATGTCTACATATTTTTATTGAAAATAATAAAATTCTAAAGTTAATGAGGCCGAAGAATCTTTACCAGGTCAGCTATGAGCTATGTAATAAAATTTAAATAAAACTGTTTATAATGAATCATGATTTTTAAACTTAAAAAAGACATTGCTGGCATATAGTAATTAATATACAAAACATCTAGACATGCAATCTCAAACAAAACTTACAATCAAAACCACCCTTAATTTCATATCACAAAGTTATGGATGACACACAAATTCAATTTTACATGCAGAATCATTCTAAAGGACAATGCCCATTTTTATATGGCAATCTGTACCCGGTTGCATCAAGTTCAAACATTTATTTTTTGGCAAATAGACTTATTATATTAACTTCTACAGAAGTTCTTTTCATTAAAAAAAAAGTGGGTTTTGGAGATATTGCATAGAATGGAAAAATTGGTTCATAGAAAATAGTTTCTTTTGCATTCTACATCTCTATGATAAACTGTGCAAATGTCTTTTTGTCTCTTTATTATTATTCATACTTTTTAACTTTAAATTAAATTCCCTGTTTAAAACGTTTTTGAGATGCAGATTGTCTAAGAGCCTTTTATATATCAATGCATATGGAAGTTAATTTTTTCAATTAAGTCTAGAGGTCACTTCACACTGCGCAAAGTCTCTACCAAAAATTTTAAGAAATATATATTATCTTAGCATCTGAAATTAAAAATAGCAGTATTACTCATATTTTGTCCCATACAGCAAGCATACACTCTGAACATTTTGACTGGATATCAATCTCAACATTTATTTACATCTTAATTTTTATGATAATCATGATATACATGCAAATTAATATTAATGTTTATTTACACTATAGTGTAGATCAGAATTTAATAGATCAAATAATCAAATTATTTGTTTCAATTTAATTTGAATCCATATAATAAAAAGTATCTATCACTATTGTGGACAAAAGACTTATGTTAACTAACTTACAACATATTTTACTAAAAAAACATAAAAGCAAGTATTGTAAGTATAAAAACATGTCCAGGTGTGTTTATGAATCCATCTGTATATTTCAATCTTATAACATTTAGCTATCTTTGCTTGATTGAATACACACAAAGAAACCAAAACATACAAGCTTATAAAGATATTTATATTAAGAAAATGTATCATAAACGCCATTTATTTAACCCTAGGATAATACTATACATCCAGCTCTTCAAAATATATTTAAACTAAGAGCTTTCTCCAGCTTCATACACACTGATCTCTTTTTGTCTGTCTAATTTCATCCAAATATGTGTGTATAACTTCATCCAAATCAATCAATTTCATTTTAGTGTTGGGGAGTAACACATATCCAAAAATACAAATTTTTATATCTGTAATATTATTTAAGTGCACACCTAATGAACTTAAAACAGGCAGCATTTTTTTTTTACAGATATAAGCCGATTATTTGAAACCAACTGTTTTGCCCCTGTCTTCATTTAGGCAGTGTAACGAAGAACTGTGCAGGTTTTACTCATATTTTTGTTTCTTTACATATCAAAGATTATTTTGAATTTCTTTGAAGAAATTCCATTCCTGAGGCAAAGCTAGAAACAACAAGTAAGGTCAAGATTTATACTAGGATATGGTTCACTGCAATAGTTGATAATATTTTCCAGATTTATTTGATAAATTAGAGCAAGTGAAAGTTGATAAAAATTAACTAAGAAATCAAGAAAAAATCTAATTAAAAATGAGTCTTACTTTCTTTTATAATTTTTTTCAATTAATAATTCAGAAAACTTGCAAAACATTCTTTGTCATACTTTAATATTATTCAAGAACAGTAATAATTTAATAAATTTTTTAAATATTTAGAACAGAATTCAACAGCTAAGGATTAAGCAGTGATGTTAGTCAGACTTATAAATATTGGATATACACATAAAATTACCTTATAACATTTAACATATAACTCCCGACTAAATTGCAGCATAATATAAGGAAAATGAAGAGTTTGTGTGTACTTTAGGAATAAGGATATTTCCTTCTAATATCAACAAATAGATATTGACATATGTTAAATGAACAACTGTTATAAAATAAAGGGACAGATTATTTTATATATATACTCATGTTCCTACCAAACAGCCCTTTTATGACAAGAATAAAACATTTAACACTCATAGTTCATGTATATTGCTAAAAGTAAACATACCTGGGACATTGTTGGTCGGGACTAATGCCCTGTCAGGTGAAGAGTCCTCCTCATCAGACATCCTGAATACCCTTTCAGGCTGTCGCACTCACTATAATTTAAATAGACAATACACTAAACTTCATCACACTGATACTTATGTTCTGGGAGATTCACATCAAAAAGTCAACACTAGGGTATGAACTTCATTTTCAACTGTGCCAAATGCGTGTTCCATTTTCGTAAAGATGTTGGATCTGAAAAATGAAAAATCGATCTTGAGAGAATGACTCCAAAAGGGAAACCATATCAAAAGTCTTCAGTATCTACACCATGAAAAATAGAATGCGTAGGCGTATAGAGTATCGAATTTAGAACATTAGAAATATATATAAAGGCGGTTATATATAACTGACCCTGGATTTTTTATACAACAAACGCCTTTTTTTTAACAGCAGTGCAGTTACTTAAATCTGCTAACGCCTATTGATTTACGTATACCGTACAGGAAATAAGATTTTCACCATTGTCTAATGAATAGGTAGCAATTGCTTTCTATCCATTACAAGGTTGTGGGTGTCAGATAACTCTGACTTCGTAATCCTTTAATTTACGAATTTATTTAGCTAAGCAATAGAATTAATAAAAAAAACTTTGGATAGGAAGCCGATGACATATCGTAACGTTTACGCTTTAAGACACTATATATCTAATTATAACTTCAGCGACAATGCAGATATATAAAACGATAACTATGTTTCAATTTTAACTATTTTTTTGTCCCGATCCGAATACAATACCAAAGATCTTAACCTAAATTTATTCTATTGATTGTTATGCAAAAACACTTGTATGAGTCATCAGAGTGACCTTATCCACTCACATTTAATTAATGTTAACATTAATCACCTGATAATTGTAAAAATATTACTATTCCATTACTACAGCAATCATTTTATTCTAAATAACTTTAATTTTAAGTCTTGCGAAGCAGACATTTTTCTTGGGGGTACTGTGAGTGTTACCAGTAAAAAATCTTTAAGATGCTGTTAAGTAATATTATAGTTTTGTAAACAAAATACGAAATATCTCGGTAATAATTGTAACTTCGTTATTACTATATTTTACAATTAAAACGTTAAAAATGTATTTTATCATTTTTAATAATTTCTGACCTAATTGGAGAAATTCATTTTTATGCGATAAATTACTAATTTTTTTTTCATTATACTTACAGTCAAATCATAAGATCAGAAATAGAAAAACATTTTTTAAGATATTTTATTAATTGTAATGTTGCATCATTATTTCAATCGTTTTTGTATAAAATCAGCTACTGTTCATTACAACAGAACTTTGAGAAATCTTAGTGGCTACCTGCCATCACAGTTGCTAAATTCAGAAGTCGTCAAACTGGCAACGTCTATACCGGATGTGTAAAGAAATACCTGACAAAATTATCTTCTTATTTAATATAAATGTGCTGCTCATTATAATACGGTATTGATCTTACTTTTAATATAATTTTTATGAATATATTAATTTTCTAGTATAAACGTCGCTAACTATATAAGGATGATTTAAATAAATTCCTGAATAAAAAGTATCTCAATTGACAGAGCGTCATTGTACGTAATGGAGTCTACTGAGTAGATGTTCTGTACACAGTACTGTGATTAAATATTTATGTATTTTCGTACAAAGTATCACTTAAATCTGTAAATTAGTTCGAACAAAAGGATTGCAGTGAATAATTAAAAGTGATTTATGGATACCAATAATGCAAAAAAGTGTTCAAACAACCTAGGTTGTCTGTCAATGGTATGTGTGCCATCAAAATATTTTGGAAAGTTAGTTGTAACTTGTAACGTAAACGTAAATTACATAATTTACTCTTGAAATTGTTTAGCGTAAAGCCCAAATTTTGTGACTTAAGTCTTTCTACGAGTCGGTTTACGTCCGCTTAACAGAAATAACGTTGGCTTTGTCGTGCGCGTAATAGAGTAGCTGGGAAAAGGTCATGCACTCATTCGACTTTTTGTTTCAGAATAAATACTGTGAGACTGTTGAAATGCACTCAGCAACTTAATAAATAATAAGTTTAAGTGGTTCAAGTAACACAACGCGGGTTAATGGTTCTCCGAACGCAATTAACAACAAAGTCAGATGAAGGAATGGCCTCAGACCAACCTGTGAAGAAAAAGCAACGGATTGACGCGCCCGATATAGACGATGGCAGCGACAGGTCTGCGGAGGATATCCTCACGGATATATTTGACTCTGAGACCCCTGCGGAAACATCTGAACAGTTTCCGACTAGAAATGGCGGTTCTCCAGACAGTGGTACAGTTAGTGAAGACGCCGTGGATTGCTCCGCTATATTGAGGCTCCCTGGTGACTCCAGCATTGATATCATACCATCAGGATCGAATTCAACCCCACATTGGACTTCCGAAGCAGACAAGTTACTGGCTGAATTAAGGATACTTCAAAATGCTTTAGTTGGACAATGCTTGTGTGGTTATGACGAAAATGTAGTATCACAATTGTTTGATAGACAACTAAATATTGTTTCATGGCCCCTAACATGCTCACTGACTTATCTTTCGACAATGCAACTTATGTTTGATATATATTTAAAGCAGAATAACACAGGCACTATATGTTCCAAAATTATGCAAGCTTGTGACATATTTGTAAGGAATCAACATGATTGGATCACGGAAGTTGTGGAATTGGCTGACCATAAAAGTAAGTTCATAACATTTGTTGCAAGCAGAGTCTTGGCTAGCTTTTTAATAGTCTCTAAAGATACTGTTGATGAGAACTGGCTTCAACAAATAGCGGAAAATATATACTTGTTTGATAGGATCAACAGAATAACAGTACAAAAGATAAACTTCAGTTTGGATATTATTAAAAGGATAGTGGAATGGAAAGATGTTGATCAGCACCCTCTAGAAGATAGTAACTACACAAATACTGCAGGAAACAGTAATGTGCAAGAGGATAATCCTTTCCGTAGTACATCAAACTATGGTGGAAGTAGTAGCAGTTCACACATGCCATCTGGCTCCCATAGCGATAACTTAGATAGTGCCTTTTCCAATTTACAAACTCATGGTGCACCATCCACATCTACAGGGGACAAACCAGCTGAAAAATCAAGCTCCTTCAAACTTAATGAGCCAATACTAAAATTTCCCAATAATCAGAGAGATGATCATGAAAGATCTGTTTCTCCTGAACCCTTGCCAACTAGAATAGAAAGGGTAAGTGAGAATGGCTGTGTAACTGTCATCTTAACAGATTCAGAATCATTTGACACATCTCACATAAAATGTCTAACGATAAAAACTCTAGAGCATCACTGGCCAGTGTTAGTGAAGAATATGAAGCTTTTGCTACTAAGGTACCTGAATTTGGCTAATGCTGAAAACTGTATACTAACTTTCTTCTCCCTATGGGAGAATATAATAAGTGTTAAGGCTAATCTTTCCATTATTGATACTAAACCATTCTATGCAGATCTGCAAGGCTTTGTTGATCTATTAAGGAATACAATGCTACCAAATTTAATATATTCACATTTATTAAGTTTGTTCAATGAGGTCCTGTGTTATGGGTCAACACTGGCCTTGCAGGATATCCTTCCTGAAGAAATATGTTGCTTGGCTCACTCAATAGTAAGATATGTTAAAGACTTCAGGCTTCTAACAAATGTGAGGATACAGACAAATCATAGCGGTTTTGGTTTTTTAGGCCATGATTGTACTATTGTAAGAGACTATTCTTTAGGGCCCTCCGTCACTCCTATCTCTACTGTGCAGTTGGTTGATCAGAGTTATGGAGAAGACGATGATTCTGCACATTTAAGGAATGATGTTGATAAAACAATGTTACAAAGGATGTCTCTATTAGTTCTGAAATCAGTAGCTGTGACTGTGAAAGAGATGAGATGTGATTCTTCTGATAGTTCTATAGACTCTTCAGACTATAATGCAATACAGGACATGCAAATAGTTGAGAGATCAATCAGAGATGTATTGAAGAAACTGGATTTGTTCATCCGAAACAGTTTGGAGTTCCATCCGGAGACTCCATTCACTAAAATGTTGATACATTTGTTCAGTGAGCAAGACGATTACCTTATAGAGTCTATGGTATGTACGCTAGATATAACTGTTGGTATGGTATATAGGAATTCTATGTATCCTGATCTAATACCGATGTTAAACCCCATATCATCCTTCGTAGAGTTCTTAAAGGTTGTATCACATGACAGTGATGTTCTTTTAGATTATTTAGTAAGCAATGAAACATGTTTTCTATTATATCTGTTAAGATTTTTAAAATATGTGCGAAGGAACTGGCCTAAGTTTCTGGAAACATGTCAACAGGCAGATTCCGGGGGGAGTAGAGGTCTTGATGACACAATGAGGGTACTAATACGGTTACGTCTTCAAATTAGTAGATTGGTATCAAAATCACTATTTCCTTATAACATAAGCCCTGTGCTAAGATTGTTGGAAGTGTGCGAGAGCCTGTATGAAGGTAATGAGTTCAGTTGAATAGAAATTGTTTATGATTGTGTGTAACCATCAATGTTATATTTTTTATTTTTCCATTCCAATTAAAAATATTGAAAAACAAACAATCATTGTCAAATATAAATTTGAAAAGTATCATAAGAATATTTTGCCAGAGTTAATTTAGAATAATCAGCGAGCCCTTTTATATAAGTTTTACAATATCTTTGATTGGAACTGACTATAATTTTATTTGATTGCGTTTCCACCGTTCACCGAATCTGATTCACGTATTAACGATGCGTGCAGACACCGAATTCTATCCTCGAAGGTAATTATATCCCAAGGCGTTTGAACCGATAAGGGCTTAAATCGCTTGCGGTTTCTGCCTATAGCCGATTTAATACACCTATTACCCACACGAATGTTCATACAAACATGACCCTTAATAACACTAGCTACCTATTATGTACGTATTCCCATGCGCGCTTTCAAAAATGATTCGTGCATTCTGTTAGGGATCAACCGGTCATGTATCCCACAAGATTTAACTTGCAAATAATGGTAAGACGCCGGTATAGCCCCAAGCGACTGCTTCACTCGTCTCTTGGTACGAAATACATACGAGTAATTTCGAAAACCGCCGATACATCGCGTGAAAACGTGATTCGTTCAAAATTAATAATGCGCGCCTTTTTTTTTGCGTGCGCATTTCCTTTTAAAAGCAATAAATGTTATTTTAATTCTTTATGGAAAGGAAGACAAACGAGCAGACTGTTCACCTGATGGTAAGCGAACCCGACGCCCATAGACAAATGCAACATCCGGAATGTTGCGAGTGCGTTGTCTACCTGGGGGATCGGATATAATAGATTTATTGGATAGGATGGGGTCGGGATTAAGGATATGGAGAGGATAGGAATAGGAAAAGAAAAGGGTAGACATGGCCATCCGGCATCCCCAGAAGTCATTCGTACTTAATTTTATGCTGACTTTATAAAGGACATTACGCTTCATGGATTCGATTTCTGAATAGGGAATTTAATTTAGAGTACAGAAGTAAAAACCTACTTGACGTTTACACAATCGGTCATAGAGATGTAGCAATGAGAGACATAGAGATGTAGTAATGCAATAGAAACTATTTAGCATGAATCGATATTTAGATTTTGACAAATTTCTCCGAAACCCGGGTTTTCTTTCGAAAAGAACTGAGAGAGTTAATATGATATATCTAGTCTAAAAAAACGTTTGAACTTGACGCGACTTGGCACGGTATGACATGCTAATCGACTTTCTTAATGATTATTTCATATAAGAAATTAGAAATGTATTTTAATCAAAATTATAATTGAAAATAAATCGTACTTTATTTTTATGCAATATACTTTCTTTTTTTTTTCATTTGCCCCAAAAAAAGGTGGCAACCCTATTTTGCCAAACGAACAGCTTGATAAATAAACATGCAGGTGCTGCCATGCGGGTTGTCAAATTTTCGTTCCAAGGCTGTATCTATTTTTTTTTACCAGACTTCAAAATAGGAAGATTTTCAATTCGAATGTTTATATATTTTTTTATGAACGTTCGCGCATATCTTCGACACTTATTTTAAAAATTCTTTTTTTATTTTTAGGGGTATTTTTCCGGAACGGTCCCATAAAATTTTCAGGAAAATCGGTTCAGTAGTTTTTCTTTTAAATTTAAAATAACAAAATTGATTTTATGTATTTTTGCGCGTGCCTCCGTTATATGGACCTATATAAAAATTACTTTTATATAATAGGCTTTCTTTGTAGATAGTCTTAGAAAATTTTCAAAAAAATCGATTCATTAGTTTGTTTTTTTTTTTTAATAAATATAACAAAATTTAGAAATGTTCGCACATATTACACAACTTATGAACTGATAATCATATCAAAAATATGTTTTGCCTGATAGAGTACACTTCCACAGTGATCCAACAAATCTTTAATTAAAATCGGATTAGTAGTTCGTTTTTAAAATCAAAATAACGGTGAAGATATGTTTAGAAAGTACACTTTTAAGGCATTTTCTGTAAAAATAAATAGAATGTATATATTTATGCCAGAAATTGGTTGCGACGTGGCAGGTCCTAGGTTCGAGTCCGGACAATCATTTGCACCACTAACTATGCCATTCAAATAAGAATGTGCACAACTAAGACCTCGAGTTATCAAAGATCTGTCAAAAAGTACGGTTCGCAGCAAGAAGTATTCGCAAGAAAACCTAATATTTTTTTAGTTAACAAAAAAAGATATGCGTTAAGAAAGTACTCGATTTCTCGTAATTTCGATATTTCTATTTTTTTAACTGATGTTTGCGCATTCTCCGTTATTGATGAACTGAATTTGAATATTCTTTTTTTTTTCTGAATAAGCAATTTAGTCTTGGAATGAGCGACGTCGGCAAGTTAGAAAATTCTGACTAAAAAATGAATATTATTTTAAAGATACTGTTTTTAATTATCCTACTTATATTTTTCGGTTTGACATCTATGACGCCACAACATGGCGAGGGTTCATGCACATTCCTTGTTGACCGGCACTATACAGATCTTTGTTTCGGATCTGAGTG
This sequence comes from Graphium colonna, assembly GCA_025505425.1. Lineage (NCBI taxonomy): Eukaryota > Metazoa > Arthropoda > Insecta > Lepidoptera > Papilionidae > Graphium > Graphium colonna. The sequence continues at coordinate 433,750 of JAOCPS010000020.1, read as the reverse complement.
TTTTTGTGCGTGGAATTAATGTTTGTAAAACGACCATGAAACATAATATCTTATATAAAAAAATAACAGTCTGTACTAACATTGTCCCACTGCTGGGCAAAGGCCTCCTGCATACAAAGGATATAGGGCATAGTCCACCACGCAGCCCAAGTGCGGATAGGCGGACTTGACATATCTCAGAAATTATTTCTTAGATATGCAGGTTTCCTCACGATGTTTTCCTTCTCACGTAGAGCACGTGGTAAGTCAGCACTTAAATTTGCAATTAGAGAATTAAAAATTTCGTAGGTGCCGGCACCGGGGATCGAACTCAGGTTCGCCTCGAGTGAACAGAATTGAAGGCGAGCGCCCGGACACTGAGCTA
>JAOCPS010000020.1:304954-321650 GCA_025505425.1 Graphium colonna | reverse complement strand
ATGAAATAGATTATAAAGAGAGTAGTAACAGCCTATATTCAAATTGTCCCACAGCTGGGCAAAGGTCTCCTCTAGACAGGTTATAGGGCATAGTCCACCACGCAGCCCGAGAACGCATTGGCAGACTACATACATCTATTTAGCATAAGAGAGTTGTTGTAATTTTTTTGCGTTATTTTCATTTAATAAAGATATATGGGACCTCCTTGTAATTATATTATAAGGAGGTCCCAAAATTTTAAAAATCGGTTCATAACTCCCAAATAAATCATTAAACAATGTGCAAAACAACTCGGTCAAATTGAAACCCTTCTCCATTTTTGAAATCAGTTAAAAATACTTCTGTAAACCACACATTATATATAAAAGTTCTTTTTGTATTATCTATGTCTATGTTGTGTAAGAATAATGTCCATTATAATGTTTACAAGGTGTGATTGTAATTAATTATGATGCTTAAACAAAAATGACATTTGCAATTTATACATATATTTTATTAACAATATTATATAATCGACATGCGCTCTTAAACTCTTAAAAAAGGATACTTTTTATACAATATGATACTAAAACAAAAAAAAAATAATCTAACGGTTACAGATTTAACAGATTGTCTCACATAACATGGCCTCGCTATTATATATAAAATATTGAAAAATAATCATTAGTATTGCCGACTGCGGCTCACTTTATGATTGCAATAATTATTTGCAATTAAAATATTAATTTCATTCAGAATTTAAAACTATTTATTTATATATGTATTATTACTCTTGTGTCTACAGTCGGCACTTTAATAACCTAAATGCTAAATGTTAATTTGTTTATAGTTTACATTTTTAATATAATTTTTACAGACTATAGTCTTATAGATTCATGTTCTTGCTGGGACTAAGTAAATAAAATTTAACAAAGCCGTAGATATTAGTTTCCTGGATATTTGCAAAGCACTAATCCATCTATGTGCCTTCACTGGTTTTCAGTATGCAATACCCCCCTTTTATGTAATAAATTAATAAATCATATATAAATGTATATACATTTTCAAAATATACACAGAGAAATAAATCCTTCCTTTAGCTGTAAATACAGCAATTTTCAAAAAATTAAGAAATTTTATATATATACGATGAACGATATGTACAATACACTAATGTTATTTTCACACACAACATGATTTTCATCAGGACATAATACAGCCAAATAAAGAGTAATAATATACATTATATTTCAAAATTTCAAAAACAATTGTAATAAATTAATCCCCGATTCAATGATACAGTTTCTCGATAGACCAACCAATATTTAATTGGAGGCAAGAGTACAACCATCATTACCAATTGAAACAAATTGATACTGACGAATGACTGTAAAATGTATTGTGTGCCATATTTGAAACGCATCAATATTCAGATACTTCACTTATTTTCCGTAATATATTCAAAAAAATGTTAAATAATCCAAAAAATAATCATACACACAATAATTTTTAAAATAAATATAAGAAAATTACAATAATCACATTTTAACAAGAGAAAAGTTCCATACAATAGTGTTGTTTAATTTAGTTATGTCAAAATATAATTTAAATCAAATTAAAAAAAATTGCAGGAAAACCGTGACATGATTTTGTGTGGTTGTTATTATGACACAAAGATGCAAATTAATGTAACCAATTCAATGTGAAATATTTTACTTATACCACACACACCACAAAAAGAAGTACCTAGTTGTCACCTTTAAAACCTGATCGTATTTTGCAATAAATGTATACTTTTTTACTTAGCTGCCTGCATTACAACTTTAAAACATAGTGGATTCAAAAATAAACCTGATAAAGTGTATATTAACAAATTTATACAGTTTTGCAGCATTATGAAAATGCAAATATGTGATAAAATAATGGAATAACTTAAATAATCACAAATATTTTTCCATTCAATGTTTGTCTTTTAAGCAAATAAGTGACATCAGATCAAGCATGTACATGATAAGACGACAAGCAAAACTATTATTCCATTGGACATAAACTGGTCTTTTTCAGCATAATGAACTTAAGCAGTTGATACAAATAAAAAAAACATTATAGCCATTTATCAACTAGTGATAACAAATGGGAGTGTAGTAGAACAGTTATTGGACATTTTTACACAAAATAAAATGAATGTATATTTTAATTTTTTTTCCATAACTTGTTGCCAATATATTTCTGTGAAATAAAAATTAAGATCTCTAGTTTAAAATGGCATATGGGAATATAATCAGTCTAATAAGAAAAATGTTATAGATTACTATTTTGTATAACTACATTTGATATTTACCTAACAAGCATTTTAATATTACAACAATGCATAAATTGCTATGTGCCATGGAACTTGTTTCCTTAATTGAGTTAACACTAAATTACAGGCTCGAAATGTTTAAATCTCTGATATTCATCAAGTATTTCATAACAACCAGTGTATAATCCAGTCTACTGGGCAATTTATGATATCAATCGTCCATTTTTCTTCATATTTATAAAATATAATTTCATTATATCTTGATTTATACAACATTACTTTTCCAACATAAGATTTTTTACTTCGTTTTCCATTTCATTCATAACAGTAGCAGCGCAGCATTCATGTTGGTAAAATGCAACATATAAAAAGTATAAAAGTTACAAACAATCCATTGACATATTTTTTAAAAGCATCAACTTGTAGACATGAACTTGATTAAAATAAACCAAATAGTTAAAATATTACAAGTTTAGTGTAGCTTTTTACATGTTTACACTTTGTAACTGTAGTCATAACAGTAATCTACTACTTATTGCCATATAAAAAAAGAAATTGTGTTATTAATCATGTGTAAACAACATGAGTAACTTAGAAACAAAAGTAAAGCTGTGAAAAGCGAGATAACAATATTCCATCTATTTCATATACATATTTCTTTACGCTCTAAACAATTGTTTTCAGATATGAAAACGTAAAGTTCATTCTGTTAGTGACTGTATCACCAACTTGGCAGACACATAATGGCTATTGACTGGAATTTGCTTCTGCACTTTCATTTCCACTTGTTACTGGTATCTCTGTGGCTTGTGGTTTTTCAACTAAAACTGGCTTTTCGGCTATTTGTGGCTTTTCCGCAACTTGAGGTTTTTCTGCAATGACTGGCTTTTCTGTTACCTGTGGTTTTTGTTCTGGCTGATCAGTATTTTCAGTTTTTTCAGCAAGCGGCTCATTTTCATCACAGTTTTGAATGTGTGCATTCGATAATTGGTTTGTAATTATGTTTGTCGGTGATTCTTGTTCCATTGGGGACGGTCCATTCTGTTTGCTATCAGGCATTGGCCCAGGAGACCTGAGAGGGTTTTCAGGGATTGAAGGCGATATTCCTCTGGCTGAATTATCCTCACTTGATACACTGTGTTGCCGCTGTGATGGCATGTTTGATGGATGAGACAATGTCTGAGGATGGTGCGGATTGTGTAATGGCAACCTTGATTTGTCACTCTTCCTCCATAGAGTAACTTCTTGCTGTTTAAAATAGCGACGGTCCTCTGTATCCATTAGTACCAGATTGAGATAATACCTTACTGAAAATTTATTGTTTATATCTCTCATAGTAGGTGTCAAGTCATAGCCAGCCAGAAACACTCTTATTGGAATACTTTCCCCTCTTACTGGAGCACCATCCATGATTTCATATTTAGCAACTGTCTCATTCTCTGTAAATGTATTAGGTCCAGAACCAGTGGTTTCCCGCTTGATAATAGAAATCTCCATGTGCTTGATCTTAATTCGGACCAATAAGAAATAGATTTTGCCAACAATGACGTCCTTCAAGTGATATTTAGACTTATTGTACTCAAACTCTATGTGGAGGCAGTCTTCAATGCCAACTTCCATTTTAATGGAATTTAAAACATCGGGATAGCTGCATAGCGTGTGAACGGCAATATCTACCTCCTTTACAATATCCGTGAGGCGCCTGACAATTGTTGCGCGTAAGAAATACCTCAGTCTGACATTAGCGCCCGTATACACCTCATAAGGCTTTTCAACATTCGCAAATTCAAACGGATATGACGTATGCTGTAGTAAATCTCCAGGTCTAGCCAACTCTTTCACCAAAGATATAAACTCGTGATGATTTCCTCTGTCGTAGAATAACTCAATTTGACCTATGAGTTCTACCTTAATTCCTTGATGCTCCAATTTCGACCCCGGCTTCCGGAGGGTCACATTAACACGTCCGGACACAGTTTCCCCGTCGTAGTATAGTAGTAGCTTTTCTTTTTTACCATCATCCGTTTTCACCTCTGCAACTTTACGTTTGTCAGCATCATCAAACACGATTTCGATATCAGCAGTCTGTCCGAACCCGAAAAAACTCATTTTCGCACTTAACTGTTATGCAAGACACTAGAAACTTTTTACGTAGCTTTCGACAGAAACCGTAATGATATAATTGAGCAAAACATTGATATTCGGCGATGAAACGCCCGCAAACCCGTGGAGGCGACTGAAAGGTTGAAGCAAAGATGGCGACTAATCTTTGTCGGTTGTCGGCAAGACGAATAATAAATAAAATAATGATATATTTACTTACCAGACAGGCATTTCTGGAGTTCACAAGCTAATTTCTTACACGGGTCGATCGGCATATATAAAAATTACATCTACTTTTACGAGAAAACAAAATCTCAAATTTCATTCATGTGAACATGTGGAGATTTTTTAATGGCAATGAAAACGATAACATTGGACATTTTTTAAAAGTATGAAAATATATATTTAAATCAGAAACCGGTAAAGTTATACAATTTTACATAATTAAAAAATATTAAAATGTGTGAATAATAGAATATTTAATATATTTATTGTTTTAAACAGATTGCACAATGTTACCTGAAATTAACATGAACCATAGACGTTCTTCATTAGCATGGCTGACAACCGCCTGCTTTTGCCCTTTTTGTGTTAAATGGTGGTACGCAAAATATCATAACGAACGAAAGTGAAGATATATTTTGTTGGTTTTATGAACATACTATTTAAAATTTACTTACCATGGAGATTACTCGCGCCACACTTGGAATTGCTGTTGGTATAGCCGGAACCCTATTTTTAGGCTATTGTGTATATTTCGATCAACAAAGACGCAAGGACCCTCAATTCAAAAAGAAGTTGAGAGAACGTAAGTAATTCGTAATCGAAGGATTTCGTAATAAAATCCCTTGTATTGATTTTCTTCATTGTTCTATTTAAACACATTAATAGCAATCAATACAAGTAAAAGAACAAAGTATGTTGTATAACAACCTATAAAATTATAATACTCTGTACTAATGGTACAACCCTTATGAGTTTGTTGTTAAAATAGATTTAACTAATATTGATAAGACAGTTATAAATATCACAATACTTCTGTGATATGTTCAGCGCAACAGCAGTTTCGTAAATTGCTTCAGGTTTTGTTATTTCAATAAAAATTTGGGTTTCTTACATATAACCTATAATTCCAAATAAAAGTGCGGGATTATGATTGAGTATTTTACCATATACATTCCCTACATGCATTTGCCAATGCTAACGGTTAAAGCGACAACAATTTAATTGTGAATCAGGACAAAACAATGTATATGAGTTTTAAATAGAATTAATATATAACTTTTCTGTAATATAACAATGATAACTTTTCTTGGAATAATTATTGACGAATAATTAAAATGGAAGCAACATATAAGATAAATATGTAATAAAACACTATAAATAAAATGAAGTGGCTTCAAGACAAGCTGCTATTACAGCACATTTATCATATTTGGAATCGATACTAAGGTATGGAATATTGCTTTGGGGTAGTAGCATTGAGGTCAACCAAGTATTTCTGAGTCAAAAAAATATACACATATATCATGTAAACCTCCTTACTGTTCCTTGGGAATTCTTCCCATATTATGTCAATACATCTAAATGAAAAAAATATATAAAACTACCATGGTGCTGACTAGGGTAGTGTTTAAGGTCAAAATAGTGATAGTACAGTCCTCACAATAAATATATGTGTCCATAAAAAGTTACGATGAGTGTTATACTTAGGTCAGCTGGCTACAAAAATTAAAGTTACCGGATGGGTGCAACAGTTTATAAAAAAATACCATAAAACAATAGAACAACCATTATTATAATTTAAAAAGGACCTGCATGGTTGGCTTGTAAACCACACATTCTATTCAATTAAAAAATTTTCAGATTTTAAGCAATAAGTTATTTATATTACATTATTTATGTCTTAAAAATCTGCTTCGGTACAATAAGAATAAATGTACACCATATTTGCTTGCTATTATGTAATGGCTGAACTTGGTACTTAAATACCATCCATCTTCTTTTAACAGTTCAAAAGCAAATAAATTGTTATTATTATTAAATATTTAAAGACCTCAACCATTGTCTAATTGGATTTGTTCATAATTAATCAAATTAATTTTTATGGCTTATGGACAATGTTAACCACATTAGTGCTTTTATTGCAAATTTAATTTCATTTATTAGACAAATTGCAATCAGATTCATATGATCCTGGCTGCTGCATGCAATTTCACCTGATTGATTTTTTTCTATTTGCTCAAAATTTGATCTTAGACCACATCCAATCCAGTCTACTGGGTACAGACCACATAATAAAAAGAGTAACTATGCATATTTTTAGGTCAATTTACACCTGTAGTTATAGATATTCAGCTTAATATGTAGTATTTTGCTTACACATACATATAGTGTCTTTAATAAAAAATTCCATTGTCTGTCACTATGACCAAAAGTGAATAGGCGGGACGCGCACAACTGACTGTTATTGAAAGCCAGATAACTAATTACGGTTATAAACCGGATTCTGATACTAAATAATGTTTTGATAATATTCTACAGGCCAATAACCACCAGTCATAGGTTGAAAACATGTTTGCCATATGAATTTACAGATTGTTAGAATTGAACCTTATTCCACAACATGTTTTCGTTTAGAAACATTGACAAATAACATACACATTCACTGATATCAATAGAATTGAAAGTATAGAAAAAATTATATACTCCTAAGTTGAAAAGTACAAAAATATTGGCAATTTAAGGTTAGCTTGAAGGTTGACAACTGGCTAGTCCCAGGACCTGATTACTTGGTTTGAGATATTGGAAAGCACTAAGTACAACTTGACATAAAACTGCCTAAATTTAAAAAATGGTTAAAAAGACACAGACGCTTGAAAGGTTAAACCAGTGTTGATTCACCATTGTCACATTTTTTTAACTATAAATATGTCAGATATTTAATTTTTTATGATAGCTGTTTTCACATTTAATTACATCTAAAAATATTCTGATAATATCAATAAAGCCCATGAAGTTCCTTTAAAAAGGGATTGAACTTTTTAAAAAATCCTGCATTTTACTCATTAAGTTGTTAATAAGTTTCATAAAAATTAAAGTATAAACAAAATACCTATTATCATTATAATCATTTATATTAAAACTTTTTGAATTACTCTATACAATCACAGACTTAACACCATGTCTTTTGTAAATACAACTATATTTTTTTAATTAATCATTTCCTAATTTAAATTTATATTTACAGGAAGGCAGAAGGCTAATCAAAATGCATCTCGGTCACGCACTCTTGGTGGTCCGTTGCCCGATATGAGTGATCATGAAGCTATGCAAAGATTTTTCTTGCAACAGGTAAACTTGCCCTTGCTTACATGTAATATATAAAATTCTCATGTCACAATGTTAATTGCCATACTTCTCCAAAACTTGCTTGACCAATTTTCATAAAATTATACATTAATATCATGTGGCATTAAGAAATACATACAACCCTAAATTTTCCTCTATTTTTTAATTGCTATATTTATGGTCAATCATTTATAATATAAATAATATTTGCCATGTCAGCCAGTAACTTATAAAAATTTAGGATCCCTTTTCATGTTCACGTTTTGTGTAAAATAGAAAAAATGTTTATATTATGGTTACAGTAGCTATGCATGTATGAATATTTTTCCTTTTTATTTTATTTTAAATCTAAATATAAATTCAAATCTAATATTTATTACTCATTAATACTTATGAACTATTTTTTTTGATTGATTTTTTCTATTTGCTATTCTATTATTTATGCAAAACAAGCTGCACCAAAAAGTCTTATGCATCAAGATCAATTATATAGTAGTTATTTCCATAATTTGATTTTAGAATAGGGAATTTAATGTAAAGTGTGAACTTTGCTTTACCAGTGTGTCATTTACACAATTGATCATAGAGATGGAGAATGCAATATAAACTATTTATCATAAATTATTTTTTTCATTTTATCAAATGCCTCCAAACCCAGGGTTTCTTTACAAAAAGAACTTTTGTATAAGAAGTCTAGTCTCCAAAAAAAAATAATTTTATGCAACTTCATGGGCATTGCCATTTAATGACTGTTTAGCACATTTGTATGAATGTTGGCTCCAGTATGGCAAGTCCTAGGTCTGATTTCGAACAGAACCTAACATTTATTTGATTCAAAGAGAATGGGTGTTTATTTATGTTTTCCATAATAATATATTAAAGCTAAAGAGTTTGTTTGGTTAAATGTGCTCTCTCAGGAACTACTGGGCTGAATTCTTTTGGGCTTGGATTGGCAATTAATCAAGCATATGACTTTTAGATGTATAACAATATTTATATGGAGGAAAATTTACGCTGGAGAAACAACTGAGACCAGCTAATTAGTTTAAAATGTCTTGTATAAAATATCTTTGAACTGACAGTATTGGCAGCATTTTATTAAAGTTGGAGAAAAAATGATAAAGATTGCGTTAACTGTTTCAGATCCAACTTGGTGAAGAGCTTCTTGCGGCTGGTGACTTAGAAGCAGGTGTTGAGCATCTCGGTCAAGCCGTGGCTGTGTGTGGACAGACTCAACAGCTCTTGAGTGTAAGTTAGATGTTTATTTAGAGGTTAACTGATGAGTCACTGTATTAAAGGAGAAGAGCACATGGCAGTCATTTGTCACCATATTAGTGTAAAAAAATGAGGGACATAGTTTTAACCAAATTTTTGTACACCTGGCATAGTTCGTTGACCCTCCCAGCCACCCTCTCCTTCCACCTCACTTCAACTGCAATATGTCCACCAGGATAAACATGGATTGGGTTATTAATTATTTAACATAATTTAGTTTTAATCGAAAATTTATATTTATTTTCATTAATATTTTTATCTTCATATGTGATTCACATTGAAAAAACATCTATAAAATAAATCAAGTAAAAATTAGCGTTTAAAGTGACTCACCAGTCACTCTATGTACAGAAGGATCATATATGGAGAAAGAAAAATATTTTTAAAAATAAATATTGATTTATCACTGAGTAAACATAATATAAGATTAATTTTGTTTAACATAATTCATGTTCACCCTAGCGGACACGGCGTGGTGAGGAGGTCGATGACCTGCGGCCTGGTCAGCAATTTAGGCACCCCAATGTACTGCCACTTCATTTACATTGCCAAATACCCGTTGGTGGACTGTTGCTATTATATATATTTTTTTAAAGTTGTCAAAAATTGTGATCTATTATATATTGTTATATTGTGGTCTATCAAAATTTTATACACATACTAGGACTGTAAAGTTAAATTTTTTAGATTTCAAAATCAAATAAAAAAAATAGAATTTGTAGTTATACTTAGTGCAATAGTTTAAAGTAATTGAAATTATAACAATGCAATTTGTATTGCATAGTTGCAATTCCAATTAGCTTTCACTTTCTTATCCATTGGAGAAATAATAATAACATGTTCTTTGCATGCAGCGGTGATTATGAAAGTGTTATTAGAAAAGTTGTTACTTACAGTAATGATTCACGTCGACAATTATTCATGCCTTTATGCTTAGGATTGGTGATCGCGATTATAAATTCTTTGTCTAAAAATATGGAAATATTTATAGGTAAAAAAAGGTATATTTATCTTCAGTGTTGTGGACATAATTTCAAGTAAGGTATAATTGTATTTTACAGAACAGTTTCTGCAGCGAAACAACTTCATATGCCTTAGAAGGCAACATTCATAAAGCAAATTTTGATTTAACAAAATCTGTTGGTGCCGATTTTCAGGAAAATTGTATTGGACCACCTTATAACTATCCTTTCAATTAAAAAAGCAGTTTTAAAAAAAACTATAAGTTGCGAAGGTATCTGTTGACAGACAACAAATAATACATAATTGTATTTAGAATCCTCCACCTTTTCTGAAGTCAGTCGAAAATAGGCAGGTGTATATAATTTTAAATTACTAATACTAATCTTTTTTTAATATCTGTACAGTAAACAAGTTTGCCTAGTTAGCCACCATGACTAAACTTCAATCTTGAGGACATTATTATCTATTTGTATTTATAAAAACGGATAATTGTATATATGTTACCATTTTATTCTAATACTGTTCAACCAATAACAATCAGAATGGCAATGTATGTATTTGTATTTTTTCATTGAAGAAGGAAGTGTCACTATCAAGTCCAGCTATTAATTATTTAAAATATTTTTCACTTATGTGTTATATATATTTTTACAGGTATTGCAGCAGACTATGCCGGCACCAATCTTCCACCTTTTGCTCAAGAAGTTGCCCGAAGTGTCTGAACGTCTTCGTGCATCGATGAAGGCCAACGGCAACTCATTGCAAGAGGAAGATGTTGAATAAATCAACCATCAAATGGCTAAAATTTAGGGACGCATTCCAAAATGGTATTGCACAACAGGTTAAAGCTATAAACCTTGATAAAGTTCAATAACTAAGAAACTGTATTTATTTAATATTAATACACTTTATTTCACTTAAAGTTACAGCAGAAAAAAAAGCTGCTTGATTTGAAAACTGCTTGTTCCGTTCAGCGCATTTTGGAATGTACCCTTAGTGTTGCCCTATCTGAGTTGACACTTGGCCTATAAATTGTTTTATCGTGTTTGGTTTATATAAAATTGTTCCTTTGTCTCCTTAGGTAAATTAGAAGTAGTTTTTGGTTAATAGGAAACATACTTTGGTTTCACTCTAAATTTCTAAAGGGCAAATGCACTTTTGTTTTGAAATTTGCTTAGTTTCCGATACATCTATAACATTTGAGATACATCAGAGATTTTGAATCAATGGAGATGTGTTTCTGTTTCTTTTTACTCTTTTTGTTTATTACGTTTTATTATTAACCGAAATGAAGGCGTTTTTCTACACAAGGTTATTTTTGTGTAACAAAAATGTTAATTTTTGCCATATGACAGAACAATGCTTAATTTTCTGTACTTCTGTGAATACAAATATTGCTTACCACTTTTTTTTACTGATTTAACTTAAAAATTATTTATAAAATATTAATTTCGCTTTCTTTACTGTTTACCCGAAGTTTGCACTAACTGTGATAGAGAAACCACTGAAAAAACAGTTACGAGTGCTTATCTGAAAGAAATAACGTTCAATAATAATTATTTAGTTATTTGTTAGTGTTAATTGTGTGCCCAAATGGTTGAATGTTTGAATTTCGATTGAGTTTTATTGTGAAATAAAAGTATTGTACAATAATCTTTTGTTTTAATTATAACATTTTCATAATATGCCATAGGGCCTAGTGGCTTAATTCCATATGAGTTATCACAAAGTTATTGTTGAAAATCTTGTTTTTTTTACTTCTATACTAACGGTCCGAGCTTGGTGTAAGTTTGTGTAAAAATTGGCAATGTAAGAAAAAATCATTATACATTATTTTTTTAATTCCCTACAACCTTCTCTCTTCTTACTAGAATTTGCTAATGAGAAATACTCGTAAACAACTATTTTCTTTATATTTTTGACGCATTATTTTATATTTCATCACTATATGTATTTCAGCATTATATGTATTTAAATTATGATAAGTTGTCTTTGTGTGGTGTCTCAATTCTGACTGTTTTTTTTTCTTTGCATGTGTTAGCGGATTTCTTCAGAAGTTAAGAACGGATTTTTAAAATTCTTTTTTTAGGGTTCTGTTAGTTTCGTCATGTCTATCCGTCTTTCGGGCTCGTACTTCTGTTTCTGCACCGATTTTCACAAAAATTAGTAGAGATGCATATTGAACTTCTAAAAGTGGAATTTTAAAATTATGTAAAAATATTTTTTTCCACCTCTCAACCCATAAAACGAAATCACTTTGTTTAAAAAAAAAATTGACCCACTTTAAAAGATTCCTTAAAATGCAAAAAAAACTGCCATGAAACCAAGTGGATCAAATCCTCCAGTCTCGAGATATCTTAATACAAAGTTAATTTTAGAGTGTCCCCACCGTCTTAACTTTTTAAATATTTTTTGTTTCTGAGACTTACTCGAATATTAGACATTTTTAAATTAAACAACTACGGATTTCATCGCGGTTCATTTTAAATTTTATCACCGACGTTTCCAACCCTTTACAGCGTCCTACTCGTGACCATGAACGCTGTAAAGGGTTCGAAACGTCGGCTGATAAAATTTAAAATGAACCGCGATAAAATCCGTAAAGTTGTTTAATTTAAAAAAATATATTACAATAATTCTGAAAAAAAAAACGTGCTATTATACCTCGAAGTAAATACTTTCAATTAAAACTACACGGACTTGGTATCATACATAGTTATTTTTTTTATATAACTCAAGAAACTGATCTATTTAAAACTGCAAAATTAAATTTGTCGGTATTTATTTTGTCAAGTGGTCGGAAAGACCATCGGATGCCTACGGCAACCTTTCATGTGCGTACCCAACAAAGTACCCAAAAAAGCTCTTGGCTGATTTCCACGTTAAAGAATATTGTTACGATGTATTAAATGGGGCAAATATAATTTACGTGAAAATCGTTCCAAGTTTCTTTTTCAAATCAAAATAACTGAAGAAATTTTTGAAAAACGTTTGAAGTCTGTTTTCTGTACAAAATAATTATTTAGCATATACTTGAACGAAAATTTAAGTTTTACATAGCACAAATAAATCAAACACCAAAATCCCATGTCAGTCACCAATTTATTTCAACAAATAAAATATCTTTAAACCAACGAATATATATTAGTACTAAAATAAGTACCCTCATAAATAATGTCCCATAATAAGTACTTCCGTAACAAAAAAAAAACTTAAAAAACAACTATTTACAAATTACAACTATGAGAAATGTATTCACTGCAATAATTAAAAGAATTTTTAACAAATTGATTTAGTCTTTTCCTATCCCTTTTGCTGGGCACAATCATAGATTTTAAGGAAAAAAAATCATTGATTAAAGCAGCCTTATGGATTTGTATCAATCTATAATACAATATAGACAATTTCCAATTTTATCTTATATAGTACCAATGTTGTATTCACTATTTTAATTACCTTTTTGACAAAAATGTGTATAACACCAAATATTATTTACTTTCATAAATTTCTTTTCATGTATGTAAAATTACAAACTTAGCATAGTTACTTCCAGTGATATTTAAAAGCAAAAGTTCTCTTGTAAATTAAGCATTATTCAAAGGATGTTACACATACAATGGACAGACCGATGCACTAAAAAGTCCATCCTGAAACAATTTAGGATAAAGACCCTGCTTTCCAATATATGCTATAAGTGTGGGCTAAGTTACTTTGGTTCACATTGCCGGAGACTGCCCAACTACTTCGATAAACTGGTTATAGTAGGGCTAAAACCAGAGTTGAAGAAGACAAAGTGGCTTTGAAGCAGATCATTATTGAATCCGTGAAAACATTTCAAAATGTGATGATCTTGTACATAGTATTATCAAGCATGGAGCAGTCTACAATATTTTGTTTTAGAATATACAATTGGTCCATAACTGATAATTGTTAAAATATTTGCATCAATCAAGACTTACTCCGCACCTAAACAAGCACTTTTTACATTCTTAGCAATATATTATTCCTTATGTTTTAAAACAAAACAACATTAAATGGCATATTAAAACATATCAAATAAATTCTACACTGTATAAACAGCAACCTAATAGCACATATAAGTTTTTTTGTCCAAATTACTTTTTTCCATTTATTATTCAAGTATCAAGATTTTTGAGCTGTGGCAGCACTTCTTATAATATCTTGAGTAACTTTCATTACTTCTAAAGCACCTTTAGATATTAAATTATTTGCCAAATCTTGCCCTAAATTGTCACAGCTAACAATTACTTCAAACGGAATGTTGGTATTTTCCGATAAGCCGCAGAAAATTCTAGATTGCTTTAAATTTGCTATTTCTTCCGGTGATCTTGTATCTACACAGTTAAGATTTCCTTGTCTTTCAGATATCCTTCTATTCAACTCTTCTATTGGATTTGACTGCTTTGAACCATTTTCCTCGGTTTTAACTTTTTTTGAGTCCGATTCCTCTGTTGGACTCAGTTTGTGTTTCTGGCTTTTTCTTATCTGTGGCAATATTTGATCTAATGTCTGATTTATTTTTGTAATTCCATCCATACTCCATACAGCCCCGTCGATAGTCAGCTTGTATTGATTATCAATTTGCTTCAGTTTTGTTGATACACCTACGGGAGCACTGCAACCACCGCCTGTAAATTATTGGAAAAGAGATTGTTTTTATTAATTTAAAATTGAATAATACACAGTAGAGATAAAATAATAAAACTACCCTTAGCCGCAAAACAATTTTTAGTTTTGGACAGTTACTAATGTTGAAATATGAACAATTACTAATAAGAAAATGGATTTCTTTGCTTGTTCACAAAAGCTTTGAAGTCGAAACTACTTTAAACGATTATTCTGAAATTTCATGACGTCAAGGTACACAAAAGGGTAAAACAGTCATGTCCTTAACTGAAAATGTAAATACCTAGACGACGTCTACAGATATACACTATTAAATAAGATTTTTTTAATATAATCCGAGCAAATCTTCCTCATAATTAAAAGTATATAACATATATAGACGATCTTGAAAACTGCCATAATGATTTCGAAGTAAATAAAAGAAAATGGTTTTTTGGGTCCACAAATCGTTTTTATAATAAAAAAAACTTAACGTATTTTTATTTGTCATGAATTAAATTTAACGCCATCTGTCGGTGAAATTAGAATGTTCGACAACATTTTCCACAACAAGAATGGGTTGTCAATTCGACTGTACGTTTTTATATTATGTATGTGACCGAATTTTTCCGCAAATTATTAACCGATTCTCAAAAAGTCTTTTGCGTTTGAGAGTCGGTTTCACTTTTTTTAATTGACTTCAAAAAAGTAGGAGGTTCTCAATTCTAATGATTTTGTTTTTTTATGTATGTCAGCGCGTATCTTCATCATTTATATACAGATTTTAAAAATTCCTTTTTTATTTGACATGATACACTTCCGAAATGGTATCATAAATTTTTCGGGACAATCGTTTGCTTTTTAAATCAAAACAGAAAAGAATATCTTAAAGGCAGGCAACGCTCTTATAACTCCTCTGGTGTTGCGGGAGTCCATGGGCGGCGGTGATCACTTAACATCAGGTGAGCTGCCTGCTCGTTTGCCTCTTTCTCTATGAAAAAAAAAAAAAAAAAAAAAAAGGATGTTGAGTTAAATCGTCGATTGCAGATTTATTAGCAATCCATTCGTGACTTGTAGTGCATAAATAATAAATTATAAACTTGTTCTCATGCTTATTTATAATCAAATTAACCGTGGATTGTAACGATTGTAGAATACATTAATCTCATTTAATAATTTACCTTGTTGAATATAAATACACGAGATACAGTGATTTAAAAATAATCATACTAACAAACAAGTGATCTTATATTATTCTGTCTTCATTATAATAATAAATTATTATTGAATTTGATTTCATTTCGATAAAAAAATTTAAGACTGACTGATGTATCTATAACAACATTGTTCAAAAATTACAAAAAGCAATTTCGAATGACTTCAAAGTGTACTTTCAGGAACATGTTTTCTTCGTTATTTTGATTTAAAAAAAAAACAAATGACTGTAGCAGATTTTTCTGGAAAATTTTACGGAACCTTTTACGAAGTAGGTATACTCTTTCGGATAATTTATACGGATCTGCGCGAATATACCTAAAAAATAAAGAAACCTCCGAGTTGAGAACTTTTTGGAAGTCGGTTTAAAACTAACATACACCTACACAGAGCGAGGTATTAAAAAATTTAGTCATTATTTGGTACTTTCACACCGTACGATTTTTAATTAAGTATTTAATAGCACAGTCAGCCTCGGAATTACACTAGAGGCAGTTGGAGCTGGTGCCCTGGACGGCAATTTTTTTTAAAAGCTATATTGGCCTACCTTGACATACAGTATGATTGGTACCTTTGATATTAAGGGAAAGCACTTGAAACTCGATTGCTATCGTGTTGATGCAAAAAAATGGGGGCATTGTTTTAGCCGACATATCCCAATAAATGACTGTGGCGGTACCACGCGATGCCTATTCAGCTGAGCACATCGCAGGTTTTGACATAATTTGAACAGGGTGATTAAAAGAATCAGGCGTTACTTTGCGGAAGTCCATTGTATACAATTCTATAAGACCGTTTAATTAACAATATTCCGCGAAAAAATCCCCTAACAACCTGCAAGCAAATATGTGAGCGCACGCATAAGCATGCGTTAGGCACCT
>JAOCPS010000020.1:263858-291131 GCA_025505425.1 Graphium colonna | reverse complement strand
CCGGGGCCTCCGTGCGGCGGGGGGCCCCCGGGGCCACCCGGTCCGCCCGGCCCGCCGCGACCGCCGCGGAAGTTATCCCGGTGATCGTTGCGTCCGCCCATGTCGTTGAAGCTATAATAAATAAATAATTCATTGACGCTAACATTATAGATGACGATTTTTAAAAATCGCTATCACTATACTCTGTGGCTTGTGGAGGAAGTTTCTTTTACAAAAATAAATTATCCTGTACATCCAGAACCGTACAAATAAGAAAAAGAACAAACAAAAACAAAAAGAGGCAATGCAAATAATTGTTCCAAGTGGGAATTGAACGAACGACTCGCGAGGCCGACTGCACCAACCAATCAATGAAATAAAAATAATTGAAGGATTTCATTGAGACCAGCACAGATATTCATCATCATCTCATTTTATTATAGCAGAATGAACATGTGTATTATATGTCTACTGGTGTAGGTGCTTTACAAATCGGAGGTTGTGGGTTTGAATCCCTCGGAGTGCAATGACTTAGTGTTGTTTTTCCTTGTTTGGATTAGGGTAATATGGGCTGATCAGCTGATAGCCTGAAAGAAAACATATGTCATATGGGTTTATAAAACGTCGATCCTGGTTGTCAAGAACTCTTTTGCCATTTGTTAAAGGGTAATAACAATAAATTCATCCATAGAATTCAGTTCATCCTTTTAAGTTTTGGAAGTCTGATGCAAGTCACTTGGTGTATAAAAGGATATTCAGGTAATATTTAGTTGTTTTAGAAGTCAACTCCAAATAGCTTGAGAATAGAATGAAGATGAAATAGCTTGGGAATAGAACAGCTTGGGAACAGAATGAAGAAATGAAAGCTTGGGAAGAAGAATGAACATATGTATATGTAACAACTGAACAAGTGACCAGAGAAAGACCGGGTGCAGGACTGACTTTTTACATGGCCAAATTGTTTCCTCTACCCATACCACTAGGCCACGAATCTACATAGAGACGGCGCACTGACCGGTTGGACATCGGCGGCCCCCATGGACGGTCGAAGCGGCCCGGCGGCCCGTGGCTGGGCGGCGGCGGGCGGCCTCCCTCACGCGGGCCCCAGCGGCTGCCCCCGCCGCCGCCTCCGCCTCCGCCCCCGCTCCCGCTCCCGCCTCTGGCGGCAGGCCCCCACCGGCCGGCGCCAGAGCCCGAGTTGGGCGGACCGCGACTGCCTCCGCCGCCGCCGCCACCACCGCCACCGCCCCATCTGTCTTCTGTGGGAGAAAGAAGAGACAACGTTAACACTTTTTTCTACACTCAATTCCCACCATATTCCTTCTCGTTCAACAACACAGTTCCAATATTCACATCCTCCTATTAACAACAAATAATAACATTTTTTATTTTCATCATAACCAAAAAAACTCTTTTGATGAATGATATTTTTTTTAATTCAGCTAAGGCACAGAATAAACCTAATTTTACAAGGTAATAATCCAAGGCAGGAGAAATTTAAGTTGTTTTTTAAAGGAAATGTTTGCACACTACTTAATATTGACCAGCATAGCTTTTTCAGACACCAGATTGTGTTATCTGGGTTTATTGTGCGTCAATATCGTAAAAGCAAATTTTCGATCATCTCATTGATTACCAATCTCCCCTCATTTATACTATAACACCCAAAGATAGAACAGGGGACACAAACCTCTATCGCGACCGAAGTCCCTAGGCCGCCTGTCATCGCGCCCATAACTACTGCGCTTGTCCGAATCCCTCGGCCTCTTGCTGGGCGGCGCGTCTCTGCTCGCCGAGCGATCCCTTCAACCAAAATCAAACACAATTATGTATTTAAGCTTTGTACATGTTATTTTTTGTTGTGACCAATGGCACTTTCTCGTAACAGACAGAGAAGTACTAAGAAAACTCAGGTAGATTAAGAAGAAATATGATTAAATTGTGTGTATGTATTTAATTTGTTCCGATTCTGATTCTTCTCATGATAATTCCTTTGTGTCGTAAACAATTCTATGGGTTTTATTCTTTTGCATGGAACACTAAATATTATACTGAAATAAAAGTAGCCCAGTTATTTTTTATTTCATAAACTATTTGCCAGTCCAAGTTTCATTCAAATTGGTCTAGTAATTTTGGAGATTAGTTGTACTAAACAGACACCGAAAAAATTAAAAAAAATATTCTTTGTCAACTATAACTTTCGTATGTATTTGATAAAAATCTATTATTTTGACATTTGAATTAATACATATATATGACAGACATTATTTCATTATCAACGAATCTCAAAAAGATGAGAAATTAATGGATATTTGGCTCCTTGGAGTGAATTATAAACTTAATCATGAAAAATAACTCCAACCATTGCAGAGTGTTTCTATAAAATTTTTGTAAAAATATTTCTTTAATGTTTTTACAATTTCTTTATTTAAATCAAAATTAAAAAATTAGTACCACAAAAGTTAATATACTCTTAACATCTTAATCTTTTACAGTTGAAATAGAAATAATAAAATATTAACCGTTTCTCCCGCTCCTTGATTACACCCGACGCCTTGGCTTCCTTGTGATACGCTTCAATGATCTTCTTGGCTTCCTCTTCCCCTAGCTCCGGATACATGACTTCGTCTAGCCACGGCCCCTTCTCCGGCAGACTGAAGTTGGCTACAGAATAAACATAAACGTTAGTATTTCGCAATGGTTCAACAAAGCCGCCTCAGATGTTGAAGCGGCTAAGACCGAAGGCTTTCAGAGGCGGGATGTCTGTCTTTTAGTCTTTTTGGGTGATTGGCTGATTGGTCGTGTCCTACCAACCTTTCATGTCGACGACGGCCCCGTCGGGCACTTCCTTCCCGTCGGCCTCCTCCCTTCGCTTCTGGCGCTCCTTGTACGTATCCTCGTCAGTGCAAATGACAACGGCGACGCGATGGTAACCGTCGAATTCCCTCAACTTGCGCCTCTGCGCCGACGGGTATACGTTCGTCTATACCGTGTTAATGTGGAGCAAAACGTACACTCATTATAGCTCTCCGTCCCAACACAAAGTAGTAACACACCTAGAACAAGCTCAATAGAGATCCCAGAGGCTATAGCATCGCCCACTCGTTTGGCAAAATTTTACTCTTATTTCTACCCAAGTTTATATGCTTACATCTACTCACCGTGGCTGCATCTAGAAATTCAACACATTAGTATGCATTTATAACTAGGCTTACTATATCCTATGATGTATAAACTTAAGTGGCTTATTATAGATGCAATGGAAGTTGTTATTGGGACTTGGCCATACGCCTTCTAGTGAGTTGATCTCGACTGTAACTGATTGAATATGCCTCCTAAACAATCAAACTTCATAGGCTGCGCAAAACTTGAACATGCTAAAATAATTATTTTTATTTTATTTACTCAGACTCAATTGCCAGTATCACAATTTTATCACAACTGTTCAATGTTGATAAATCAACATAGAATGTTTATTTAGGACTGTTATAAGAGAGACGCTAGTATTGTCCTGTAACTTTTTAGTGAGTTTTATATTCCTTTTTTAAGCTTTGCGCAGTCTAGTTTGCAGTGTGTCCATGTTATGTTCTCACCTGGTCGAGGATAAAATTCCTTTTGCGCCCCTTTGCCATTTCCAACAACTTGAGCACGCACTTGGCGCACTTGGTCACCATGGCGTCCCACCGGCCCTCGTAGCTCGCGCGGAAAGGCTTACAGTCCACCTGGGATCGATTCAACGGTCACACAAACATACGAACAAATAGACCTATCACTTATAAATAACTTATAACTATGCTTAGTGTTAAAAATAATGCTTTATTTGGATACCAGGGACAATCCACAGCACCAAGACTTGATTCGTCGTCTCCGCTCGATCCACTGGTATCTTTAAAACACTTGCTTTCAACCGCTACAGGTCATTTTGATTTTTTTGTATTTTTTTTATAATGCGAATATTTTGATAAAATAATGTTGCCGTTATATGCATCCTGTTGAAAACATAGACTGTTATTAGTACTGTTTGTAATATATTCAGTATTGAACATTCAATAGTAGTGCAATTACTTTTTGGGCAAAGCCTTGTGCTGGAAAAAAACGGTTTAATAATATATAATTTAATAGTGTAGTGTCATGTTTGGATTTGGGAGGCGAATGACTAGTAATTTAATTTTACTTTTGCAATCAACTTCAGTAATGGTACTGACACACAAACCTTATAATAAAAAGAAAAAACAAAAAATTCCTTTAAACATGATTTGAAGGAAAAAAAATAAAAAAAATATTTATTTTAAAACAATCATAATTCTGGAATGTCTAATGTGACATTACTTTTGTTGAAAATATGTAATAATAATTACTTTAAATTGTATCATTTTATGATTATATAAAAAATAAGTCAAAGCTATTTTGTTATTATTCTTTCTTTTTCTATTTTATCAATTATTTAAAATTCGATACTCTTAAAACTTACTTGAAGTACTTTGTACAAAGAAATATAATGTGATTTATGATATTAGAAATTTTCGTATTTGTTGTACATCAAAGATTATTTTTTGTATTAGATTGATTTTCTTCATTAACGTGCAGAAAATGATATTTGAAGAATATTTAATCGAAAACATACCTTCATCTTCTCGATAAGGCTGCTCGTAGACATAATGTTGTACCGCTTATCCGGATTAGCAGCGACGTGTTGTTTCACCCAGTAGGTCTTACCCGATCCGGGCATGCCTACCATCAGGATAACCTATTTTGGCACAATACAAAAAGATCAGATAAAAAGATTAAATAAACAGCTATAAATGGGACAGAATTATAATATGGGGACGGGAACAACAATTAGTTGTGCGTCGTGCGGTGCTGTGTAATTTTTGAGCAAATTCGCTAGGCGGTAATGGCGGATGATATTGTGTATAGATTCAAAACTCCGTTCAAATTCACTGAAAAACACTGTATACTTTTTTCAATTTTCTTTCTTCACCTTTGATACCCTTGTAAATACACCTAAAATACAGGATAAACTCTTGCCAAGTCGCATTAAACATGCTTTCCTTTAATAACCTCGATTACTGGCATAACATTTATTGTATGAAAATTTGGTTTCTCTGCTGGACCCTGCTGGCAGACATCTTTATTTTCGACGAAAAACTCGCTGCTTATAATTTTCATGGCGTAAATACAGATTACAAATCTATACTCCTTGTATATATTATAAATATACTAAGTTGCCTATCATCTATATAATAGAAGGTCTAGAATATACTTTGTAGTATCTGTTGTAAACTCCCAACAGCAAATATCATTTAGAAAATGACATTTGCATTTTCCCTAACAATATTCATCGTTTTTTCAATTTTTAAGTCCACTATAGTTGGATGTATCCAAATTTCCCATTACCACTTCCGATGTGCCCTAAACCTATGCGCCATTTCCCAAATAGCACTTCTGATTAAACCAAGAATCCTCCCCTTTTCACCAATAACTCACATATTCTCCCCTCACCCTCCAATTTTCCCAATGACTCCCTTATTTCCCTCAAAACTGCTGCTTTACCACAATAACTTTTTGAATTTCCCTAATGACTCCCTCATTTCTCTTATAACTCATACCAAAATTCCCCAAAGAACTTTTCTATTTTTCTCTATGTCTATATTCCTCAAATAGGTTTTCTGTTCCCCTGTCTACATTTTCGAAATAAAGTTCATATTTCCCTATCAACTTTATTTGGAAAATGTCTGTCTTCATATTATATTTCCCAAATAACATTCCAGCTTCCCCAATAATCCTTGCATTTTCCCGATTATTATACGTGGTCGTTCTACAATCGTCTGTATACTCCCGTGGGCCCCTACCTCCAGTGCGGTGGTCGCGCGCTAATATACGCCATATTGTGCGTCTGCGCGCCGGCGGAGCTGCAAAGGCCAGGCGGACTATGTATGAAACAAAAGGACAATTTTCACCAAGACAAAGCTTACGGTAGACAACATATAAGTCGGATACCTAGCGTCTTGTCGCCAAATCAAGTCTAACCTTCCTTTGAGACTACAAAAGTCTAAAGGATGCGACATCGCTGAACTTAGTTTATTTCGTTGTATAATATTGTGTAAAACTCTTGATTTAGAAGATTCAATGCAGCTCTAGCCTGAAGTTTCCTCCAGTGGAAAACTTGATTGTGACATCTAGGATTAGTATTTCTTTCGCCTTTTACTAAATTTAAGAGTCCCAATGTATTTTTAAATAATATATTTATTTTTATATCATTAATCATATGAATAATAAACAAATACATAAATGTGGTCAGAGTGACCAATATAAATTTCATTTCATAATACATAAACACTATGAAATAATTTTTATATCTACTTAAAATTTAGCTAGGAAAGGAGCAAAAATCAAAAGAAAATCTCGGGACTTATTTCAATTGTATAAAATTACCTGAAAATTATTAAATACTACAACAAAGTAATAACCAAATATTGTGTGGTTTGCATGGAATTAAAATATGTTGCTAATGCAAAGAAGGCACCACACACAAATATGTTGCCAGTGCAAAGAAAACACGGCACACAAATATAAACTTTGAAGGAAGCTTTAACTTATAAATAAAATTACTTAACTGCTTACCTAGTATGCTATGTATAGTATATATAAATATACTTCATCAACCTTTTACTAAAATATCTACGAAATAGGACACTTAATAAATAGTTTATTTGACTGACTTTTTAATTCCATGTTTACCATATAGTCCGTAATAAAAATTATTCTTATATAACATTTCAGTTACATACAATAAATTAGTCAAAGGTTTTTATAAACAATAAACTAGAGAACAACAATTTGCTCATAGTTGCCCATGAAATGTTTGTTCCTATGACCATCAATGAATACATATTCTATAAACAGTTTCTGAAAGGCCTTTAATGATAAATTCATTAATCGTCCAATCCAATTTACCTCCACCTTCTTGATAAATTTTTTAAGCAGCTGTATATCATCCCTCCTTTGTAAGCAATTAATTAAAAATGATATAACGGCATGTAACTTGCCATTGATTTTTAACCGTCATGTTCTTGAAAATTGCTTCTTTAACTTACCCTAGATAAGTGTAATTGAGATTAAATTAGAACCACTTATTACTCACCACCAACTTTGATACTGGTCTGTCACTAAACCACTTAACAATCTTTATGCCATTTTCACATGCATTGTTGCCGAGCCTTTTATTTTGACCATCATCATGTAAAAAGGGTTTGCCTTTACACCCAAGTTTGATATGAGACGAAATTTGTATGAACAATTATGTCTACACTAGATCTGCGTGGGTTTTTAGACCAAAATAACAAATTTTTCTGCAACACAAAGTTTGCTTTTTGAAATTTATTAACCAAATATATTGATTTCAACCAATATGTGTTCATGTCTAGTGTTCTATATTCCAGACATTTTGCAATTAATGATTTATATAGGCTATCAGTTTAATTTCTTATCTTTATCTCAATGTCCTTTACCTTGCCAAATACCCTTGGCAATTTGTCCTCAAAGAACAGTGCCCATTTTTATATGGCAGGTGCAAGTACCATCAAGTTCAAATATTTTTTTGAAACTAGATTTATTATATTAACTCCTACAAAAGCTCTTTTCGTAAAGAAACCCCGGATTTCGGAGATATTTGACCAAAATGGGAAAATCGATTCTTCAAGAATAGCTTCTATTGCATTGTACATAACTATGACATTGTATGATGTGTAAACGTCATGTAGGTAAAGTATAATAACAGATAAGTATCATACTTTTATATATCAAATTAAATCCCTTGTTCAAAATCAAACCCATGAAGCATAATATTATAAGAAATTATGGAAATAATTACTACATGATTTTGATCTTGATGCATAAAAATTTTTGGTACCACATTTGGGCATTGTCCTTTGCAAGAAGAATTCTGAGAATTTTATATCTAAACTACTCAACTATAGTAAGATGGACACAAAAACATAGAAATTCAACCAACAAAGTCATTTTCATGGTTATCCTCCTCTTCCAGGCTGTCTTATCTAGGTATCGTAGAAAAAAAGGAAAACTGAAATGTCTTCATTTTGTAGATAGGTCAAAAAGTAGTAACATACTACTTAATAATTGCTAAATAAAATAAAAAATTGAAATTCCCATTTCATTAATTTTTTCGCTTTTTGAAATCAAAGTATTAATATCACACAACATCTTTTGGACCAACACTATTCACTTACTCAGTCAGGGGTAAATAAATATAATGTCTCCATGCACAGTGAGAAATTATTTTATAAGTGGAATGTGCTAAAACTAGTATTGTGACATCAGAATGTGTTCGGACAATTAATTTGTGTTTACATTCCGATTTCAGTACCAAATAAAACAAACTACAATTTTAAATGCCAATTTACAACTACATGATTAAAAACATTGATGTAAATTTTACATTTTAAGAAATAATATAGAAAAAACAAATACTCTATAATATTCTTGTTACCATGGCAGCTATTACAAGACTATTTAACATTCACTTGTATTTTTCCTAGAAACCCTTTTCATTACAGTTTTGTTTTCAGTCATGACACTATTTACACAAAGTTATTTGTTACAGTAGATGATGGTACTGGTTCTTCCTTAAATACTCCCCTCATAAATAACTTTATGCTCATTTTAAAACACTTCTTTGTCACCTCATTTACTAAAATGGAAAATTATTCATTCTCCTATTTTAATTTATATATAAGCTGTATATACTGTAGAATATAATGGTTATTTATTTATTAAAACTTCTAGAAAAACTGAAGTACATAGGTGGATGTTCAGATACTAAATTGACAGTTTGTCTAAACATATTAATACTCTTGTAAAAGGGGTTTCATTTGCCTTTATTAATCTTATGAAAGTTCAATAAAAAAAATCAGTCACCTATATGTACTTTCACACTGAGGGGTACAGTAAAATTAAGGGGCTTCAATCTTCAGACCAGTTAAAAGTTTAGGCAAAATTAGACCTATCAGTGACTGAAAAGGGGCTTTACTTATAAACTCCACCAGTTTTTTTTTATTTGTCAAGTTGTTTGTTATTTTTAAACACCATACCCGCGGTAACGCTCGTGTATACTTTTTATATTTTTATTAATTTTTTCGCATAATCAGTTATCAAAAATATATATTCAATATTTGAAACATTATTTTCTGTGCTTTATTCCTGTAAAATTATGCCAATGAGCTGTATTGGTGATTAAGTCGTCGAAGAAGTGTCACCCACACTGTTTTCTTTAATATAATTTAATTCTAGCTGTTGCCTACGGTCTAACCCGCATGATATAAGCTACGAAGTCGAAGAAGTGTCACCCACACTCTTTTATTTAATAATATTTAATTCTAGCTGTTGCCTGCGGTCTCACCCGCATGATATTATAAGCTATTGCTTATAGAGCAATTAAAAGCAGACTAACTTACTCCGTATATCATTAACTATCTACCACAACCCAAGTCACGTCAAAATCCTTTCAGACGTTTCGGAAGTTATATACCGACCCAGAGATATATTTTAAATATTAATTCTGTGTTAAGCATTATCATATTTAGTCAAATGCTTACAGCATTTGGCATTACACAAAGACACATCAATTTTATTTATTTGTATAGATGAAGACATTTCCTTTTCTTAATGTCTGATAACATACCTCGCATTGGGCATGTGAGGCCGGTGGCCTCGGGCCAGGAACTAAATCGCCCAGAGCGATGAGAACGTATCCGGGCAGCAGGCAGGCTTCTGTTCCATCGAGCTCCTCTACTACAACATGTCTGAAAATAAAACATGTGAATTACATCACAAGTATCTTGCTTTTAAAAAGAATACTATAGGTTAACTGGTGAGTTAGAACAATATTAAATGAAAGGCACTCAGTAATCGTTGAGATCATAATTATGTAACAAAAATAGGGGCACCGCAATTCTACCTTTTTCCGAGACGCTTCAGAAGAATTGCTGCCGTATTAATTCATAAAAATATTACATGATATTCTTTGAATGTCATACATTAATGTACCATTGGATTTAATAATTAGATTTTACTTTTTCATCAAAAAAGTCACAAAAATGTGCTTATTTTTAAACCAATTTACACTCATAAATAAAGAGTTTATACTGTTTAGGGCTAGGCTATAGATATTAATGTCAGATCAATTCAAATTGTAACCTATCATAAAATATCCGTGACCAAGAACACTTTTTACTAATTTTTCTTAACACAAAAGTCAAAAAAAAAATTGTAAAACATAAAACTGTGTGCAATTACAATTATCTATGTTAAATCTCACCCACCTGATGACGGTCTTCATTTTCTTATCCAATAACAGCCCTCTTACTAAGTCATCACCTTTCATTTCAACATCTGAAAAATTCATTAAGCTGAATAACATTGTATGCCATTAAAACCTTCATAGCAAAATGAATACAAAAGATTTTTTTTTGTAATTTGTAATTATTGTTGTTTTTCACATTCAACCATTTTTTAGAGACTGCAGACAAAAATTACAAAGAATTTACAGAGATCTAACGGAAATACAAGCCAAAACTTATTATAAAGAATTAATCTCTGCCTATGTGTATATTTCATAAAAAAAAAACAATTTAGTGAATTGCAGATTACACAATTGTATTGGTGAAGGTATAAAATAAAATCTAGTTTATGTTTCTTATTAATACACCACTTAAAACTCGAAACAAATATTACAAAATTGTGCGTAAGACCACTGAATTGGCTAGTTAATAATTAAATATAAATTACACCAACCTTTAGGTTCCTCTTTCACCACAACAACATCCTTATTCTCCTCTTTGTCTTTATCTCCATCCTTTTCCGCGTCTTCCTTCTCCTTTTGCTGTTGCGGTTCGTCAGTCTCCATGGCTTCTGGTTTAGATTCTGAGTCACCATTCTCCTGTTATAACATGTAATATTTTAATTATTCTATGACTTACTTCATGGTTTCATACTCATAGAATGAAGTAAAATAGTCTAAAATTATTACAAAACATAAATTGAGAAATTTAATAAAAATTGATTTTTATATAAAAATAATAGTATCAGGGAGACGCGCGTATAATAAAACAAATAAACCTTATCAACTTTTTCAAATTTATTATATCTTTAATGATTAGAACTAACTGAACCTGGCAAATTGTGTATAATAAAAAAAAATCAATCTTTAATTAAGAAGAATAAAATGATTGAATGAAATAAGATTAGTTTATGCTTGCATCAGATGATAATCCAACCAAACTTTAGTTAGGTAGAATTATATCTTGTTGGACAGTAAGAATATAAAAAGGGATAGTTCAACTATGCCTGTGCACTTATGCTCTATAATATCTCCCAAGCAGTTAACAGATACTGTATCTTGCTTGGATATATAAAATGGCCAAAAGGACAATATAATTTACTTTACCTGAGCCTGTGTTTTGTCATTATCCTCAGTCTTGTCCTTTTTCTCAGCATCCTCCATTTCTTTATCACCATCAGACTCCTGCCCTTTGTCCTTCCTATCGTCGTCCTTGTCTTTGCGGTCGCGGGATTGTTTATCTCTCTCCTAAAATTATACATTTTGTCTATTGAAATAGTGTTTTTATTAAATATTTAAACTTTAAGTACTATGTAAAATTTGAAAATGGCTATTATATACAATTCAAAAAATAATAAACAATAAAAAACCCAAAATAACCTACAAACAAATTGCTTGTTTATGAAATTCTGAAAAATAATTTGTTGCCTTCTTAGATACAAAAACAAGTAAGGTAGATTTGGGTTAGAACACATGGTTTTTGTTTTTAATATAATTGTTAGACCAGTTATCCATGTCAACTTTATGAAAGGCGAAAAAATCAGCAGCAAAATCAATATTAGCTCATGTAACAGCAAACAACCATGTAAGACTAATAATTGATGAAAGAGGCTAGGATATACTGAACCTATTTTTTTACAGACCGCTTT
The DNA here is from genome assembly GCA_025505425.1 of Graphium colonna. NCBI lineage: Eukaryota > Metazoa > Arthropoda > Insecta > Lepidoptera > Papilionidae > Graphium > Graphium colonna. The sequence continues at coordinate 279,146 of JAOCPS010000020.1, read as the reverse complement.
TTTATCATCACCATATTGACATTCCACATCGAAACACCCTACCTCTCTCTTCTTCTTCTGCCGTTCGTCTCTCTCCTTGCGCTCCTTCTCTCTCCTTTCTTTATTGCGGCGTATAACTTCCTCTTTTAGCCGTTTAATTTCAGCCTCACGGGCCTTCTTCTCTTCTATTATCTGCTCGATAGGTACTTCAATGCGATTGCGGACGGTTTTGGTTTTTGTCAGCATGTTGTATCTGTATAACATCATTATTTCCTCATGTGACATATTTTCATTACTTTACCTTTGCCTTCTGAGTATTATAATAACATTATAAGAAACAACTTGAATAACATTATAAGAAACAATACAAGAGTAGTGTTAAGTTTGTAGTTTTAATTATTATTTTACTAATAAAATATTAAGTCAGGCATCTACTAGTTTGCCTGAGAGGTTGAAAGTAACTTTTATATAATATGGCAACTTATATAAAGCTTTATATTTGTTTTGTGTATATTGCTTTTTATGAAAAATACTATATGAATATCATTAGTTCAATATTTTATATGTAAGATATTCCTTTACAGATTTTTTTTGTGTTCATATTCTTGCTGAAATCTGAATTTTTAATTACCAAGATGTAATAAAATCATGGCTTACTTGTCATATCCAAAGTTCACTTTGTAGCAGGTGTTCTTAGTAAGGACATGGGGATAAACTGCCTTTCCACCCAAAACCTCCTTGTCAAATTCGTATGCAACGCCCAACTCTATTCCATTCAAAGTGTAAGACACCTTGCACGGGTTTGATTCCAAATCCTGTAATGAAACAACGTAATTTCTATTTTGAAAAAAAAAGAACTCTATAAAATGGCTATTAAACAAAAGAATTCAAACAATTCAATAAGGCAATTCATCATAAAATATTTTATTATAGATTTTTTTATTTATATTATTAAAATTAGATTGCCAAATAAACATATGTTCTTTTAAAAAAGATACTCTTACTTCGTGTTTGTACCTAAAAAACTCTGACCGCATCACTACCTAACAAGTCAAAGTTGCATATTTACAAGATTATGAACATATAAAGCCATGTGCTCTGATAAATTGAAACCTGTTTAGTATGTTTAAAAGAGTACTTACAATATAAGCCCCAACAACGTCCTTCTCGACGTAGGCCTTTCCATATTCTTTGAATTCACTGTTGTTAAACGCACGACCGGTGCTCTCGTAGCCCCAACTAAGCTCGCTTTCACCTGAAAAGCAATAATTTTATCATTAATAAAAACTAAAGAAAAAACAACTAAACCATTTGTTACGCTGACATTGGTGGTAGTAAAATTTTACTGGTCAGAAATTTGTATGTATCTTAAAGTTTCAATAAGTGCAAAATTTTTATTATAATACTAGTGAGAATATGATGAAGAAGGTTAAGATAAAAGCTATTTATATCTAAAAATGACATGTGTCATATGCACAGAAAGCATAAAAGTAATGTGGCAGTTCACACTCATAAAATTCATTTGAAATAATCAAATTGTTATTTTAATATTTCCTAAGAATTAGTTATATCTACTACCAGATTATCCATCTATACTTATATTGTCCCGTAATTAGATGAGCAAAATGTAAACACACAAATGTCATTGTCAAAGTGACATTGCAGATGTACTGCATCTTATTCTTAGGTCACTTTTACAAAAAAAACTATATAATTGATAAATTCTATAATATGAATTATTTCTATAATATATAATTTATATAATATACAAAAGTATCAAAATAAAGATATGAATCAGCCTCAGGCGACGTTTTATAAGTCTTTGTACTGATTTATCACCATGTCTTTTTCTGGTATGAACTTATGCGGACAAGGTCTTTCTTTAATGCATGATAAATCTTGAACTACCAAGGGACCAGACAGATTCTATGAATTTTGCAATTTTATAATTTAAATAACAACTCAACAAGAAACTTAAGAACAACTGAACTATATAACAAATAAACAGAAGAAAACTTAACAATAACAAAATGATTAACAAATGCATTATGAATGCAGATTGTACAAAATATTTGTGTTCAGGAAACGGCATGGGAGATGCACAAATAACAATAAAATGGCCGCTCCACATTGTTATATGCAAATTTAACTATATTAATAAATATGTATTAGTATAATCTTTTTAAACTAATTTTATTGTGTTAAATAAAAAACTAACATTCATGGTGTATATTTTTGCACAGGTAACCTCGATGTTTATATTTTTGTTGTCTAATTACGGGACAAGGTATATAGGATGTAAGTAAAATTTAAGTATGTTTCTTATGTCGAAATAAATAAGATCTTTTAAATAAGGTATGTGAAAGTAAAAAGTTACTTAAAAAAAAAGTTTGTCTCTGTTTATGTCAGCAGATTTGAGAAAGAACTGACATAAAGGTAGTAAGGTTCGAAAATTGTACAGGGTTCCAAGTAAAAATCGAAACTTGAAACAATGTCATGTGGATTAAACTGCAGACAATTACAATTAAGTTCCTTAAATAATTCAGCACACAATGTATTTTTGAAGAAAATATTTTTAAATATATTTTTATTTAGAATCAGTAGATAATTTGAACAGCTACAGACTTACCAAGATGTAAAGAAGAATCGTCAGTAGACCAACCAATTCTCAAGCCATTGCCAATGACTTCCTTCTCTGTTGTTTCGGTAGTGGTCACAACAGAACCCATGCGCACCTGACAAGATTTCATAAAAGTTTTATCAGTATCTATGAAACAAACATGTAATATGACAAAATTCAATTTAAATAAATGATAAATTTAATAAGCATTTATTTTATTAAATACCATCTAATAATATTTATAAATTTGCTTCTTTATCCCATATTATTTTTTAATATCAATCAAACAAGTAGATCTTACCACACATTTCTATTGATCATGTATAGAATTGACCAATAAATTGAATGTATATCCACCAATAATAAAAAACTCACCTCAAAGCAAACTCGTCCACTGGTGACACCGTGCGTCGCCCTAGTGCCGGCCCACGCATGGGCAAGTGCACCTTCTGTTAGGGGTACAACTCCATTCATCTCAGGAACTTCCAGGTATTGGTTCAGGTCGCTGTCATCTGGTTAGGACATAAATAAATTTTACTTATATTATCTATTACATTCACATGTTAATATGTTCGACCACCTACATAGCTTAGCGGAAGCCCTTGCTCTGTACACTTGTGGTTGTGGGTTAAAATCCTGCTAATGGACAATAACTTTGTGTTGTTGTTCCTTGACTGGGTTAGTAGAATGCAGATGGATCACCTGACTGCCTGATATGATGTGGTCATTAGAATAAACATCCTAATGGGCTGTGAGAGGAAAGGAACAGTGCACCTGGGTTCGCACATACACTTGTTAATCCTCTTATGCAGATGGCTGATCTCTGAATAGGTTGGTTGTTGTGTACTTAATCACACCAGCAGGACTTTTAATATATTAATTACAGATTTGGAATATTATCTGATATTCGCGCTTTTGGCATGAATGTAGTTTTTTTTATAGTTTCAAGTGCATATGACCAGATTACATTATAGGACTTATGGAGACTAATATATGTAAGTTGGATCTACCATCTTTGTTGCACAATGAGATATTTAAAAAAAATACAATATCATATATTATCTTCAAAATTCTGTTCTTAAAACTATGCAACAGGGTTGTTGATAACTCTGATTTAACTACAACATAACATTGCAATAGAAATAAAAGAATGTTCACAATGTTAAGAATATTTTAGTCCTACATATTATAGAAATAAAGTCTATTGATTGTTTGATCAGACTGTTAATTAGACTTATTACAATAAAACAACCAACTTGTTTGTTATTTCGCTTGCGACTTCATACACCACGGAGTGAACAAAGGTAAATACGAAATTTTAATCTCCCTGTTCAGAATATTTACTACATTATTGGAAATGTAATAAAATTTACATCCCTCACAGGTGAATGTTTTATTAATATATGTTAATGTCAATCAATAAAATCCTCACAAAATAGGTGATATTAATCACTTAACATATTTATATTGTACAAGATCAAATCATCCTAATAGGTCGAAAATAAAGTCTTTGTATGTAAAACATAATTTAGAATTTTCCATAAAAAAAAAACAAAAAATCATGAAACATTACATTACTAGATTTATAGCTATTTATCTATACTAGAGATCCGCGACGATCCAAATTTGAGATCTCAAAATTTTTTGTGAAATTTTGAAAATGGCATACTTGTCAATTGATGCAATAAAGACAATTGCTTAATTGTAAATATTCTTATATAATAATTTCTTCACAATCAACAATATTAAGCTATAACCCCTCCCTGATTTTTTCTTAATGGCTACAATGAAAATCATCATCTATGTACTATTCATCTGTCAAACTGCAAGAGAGTCTATCTGATGACTAGATTGAATGTTGGCAAAATCATCGACTATCAATGGGTTCCAGTATTATTTAAAAGAAGAAGAATCACTAAATGTTTTGCTTGACACATGTTTGTGTGTCATTGCGATGTATATAAATAATGAATAATATGTCTTACCTTTTTTTACTTGAATGTATTTCTAATGCATATTATATATAAAAATACTAGCTTTGTGTTAACTCTTGTATGTAATTTCAAATGTGCAATGTCTTTAATGCACCAACCCTAAGCTCAATTTTTGTAAAAGACTTAGTAATTTACTGAATCACAAATTAATATGATAATTATTTTATTATCATATAGTATAATCGCCTCAAAGTATTTTAAAAAATACTTCAGTGATCACAGTAGAAAAAATACTTACACCAAGAGAGGGTGACCCTTTCATCATTTATCTCCTGTTCAGGGATTTTTGCTGTTTCAGTCTTCTTGCTAAGTTTCAACTCCTCCTACATACAACAAACAATACTAATAAATATTTAAACTTCAAACGGGTATTTTTTTCCCTTGGATTAATGTATATATATGTCTCTTTAATGTAACAATCTCTAAATCTGGTTTGTTTTAACTTTTTATTGTGAGAGTGGTTTTCCAGATCAATGCTCTAAATATATTACTATAAAAGTAAGAATTGCTCTTCAATAATAGAACATAATTATTTCATTACAGTTTAATTATTACCTCAACAGGTGGTGTCAGTACTTCATTTGCAACTGCCACAGTTTTATAGAAGTTGCTCCAACGGGCTTTCTTCTCTTGTTTTCGTTTTAAGCGCTGAAGTTTTATCGGATCCTAAACAAAAATAACAACAATGAATTAAATTTCATAATAATGAAAAAAAAAGCAACTTTTCAAAATTGAACTACCTCTTACAACAGTCATGAAAAAATATTTAACATTTTTGAAACAAGTTGATCAAAGGCATAAATGTATATGCCCATCTTTTTCGATTAACAAGGCCATTTTCACAGAAGATTACAGAAACTACAATTTATTTTTTAATTTTTTTTTTATTATTGAAGTGTACCTTCCATCCGAAAGATAATTTTTTTTGTTCCATAAAAAAAATACAAGTAGCTCGTCCGTCACATTAGGCATAAAGAAATTTTCCTCTATAAATACCAACCTTGCTTATCTCTTCGAAGCGTTTAGCGTCCTCTTCGGCCTGCTTTCTCTCCCGCTCCAATCTCTCTTCTTCCCGTATTTTAAGTCTCTCGTTTAAAAGATCCCATTCTTCCTCTTCTGTTAGTTCACGTTCACGGTCTCTGTCCCTATCCCTCCTCTGTAATACGGTATTTCATTTTAAAATAAAAAAAAATAATTAAAAAATAAAACTAAACTAAAAAACAAACGCCTTAAAAGCGGGTTTTTGTGACGTATTGTTTCCGTTACTTTAGTTTAAGAAGTTAAAAATTAAAATATCTTTTAAAAAAAATACGCGCACGACGGAGTGGAAGATTCTGCATATTGAAATATACAAAAAAAAAATTATTAATTGATAATGGTCACTGCAACTCCTATATTTACAAATTGGATATTGCTATAACATTATTTGCATGAATTTCAATAACTTTATACCATCTATGCAGAAAATTTATAGCTTTATTCTGTTACATGGGTATAAATCTAAATATATTGCTACCAAAATTTATAGTCCTAAAAATGTTTATTTGAAGCCAGTTCAGCTTGGGAAAATTTAGTCTCATTTGGAGACAACACATACTAACCGTCCATCTTTTGTAGTTGCTTAATAATTATTTTCTACTTTACTAATAGCGACTTCAAGTCTTAGAAAGTAACAAATTGCAAAACAGATTGTTTCACAAAATCAAAATTTTTCAGTTATTTTTTCAGTTGTTTCACAAATACATATTTTTCAGTTATTTAAGGGACCCACATGTAACTATTTCCTTTCAAATTAAAAAATACATTTAAATCGGTTCGTAACTTGCGTACAAAAAAAAAGCAAAAACAACAGTCAAATTTAGAACCTACTCCTTTTTAACACTTTCTTTTTGTGCATTTTTCGCATACGATATTTTTACAATACAAAAGCACTAGTTACACTACCCGACATAATATTTCTTTTTGCATAACCAGTAGGCCCTACGATATCCTTGAATATAGTATAAACGGACGGCCTAAGCCTAGATTTCCCTGCTGTCAGTCTATCCCACTGTGTCCCGTCAACTGCAATTTAATTTCTTCCATTACATCTCGGGATGTACTTGGAAAACTCATTCTCTCATCCTCGGTGTCAGAACTAGAAATAATCCACGCCCTTTTCTTGTTGTGACAGCCGTGCCTCATATCGCATCCTAACGTCGGCTATCGCTGGCTGTGAAAATTCCTTGTATGTGTTTTGTTTATGTTTGCACCAACACATGAACTGAATATCTTTTCGATACGACATTAGTCTACTGCATGCTTTGAGTTTAGAATAACGCGAAGATTACTCTGATAAGCGATTTTGTTCCATACAAAGTAACATGACGTCTGGGTCACAAAATTCACTTTATGTTACTTATCGAGGCGCTATAAAGATGGGGGGGGGGGGGGTGTCTTAGACCTTTCTTTCTGTCTTATATTTACTATTAGAAGTATAATTTTACAAGCGAAGCCAATATATAAGGATTGTTTATGTACTATACTACTACTATCTACAGAACCCATCTCAGAATTTGATGGGTTCTGTAGATATAGGTATACAACATATAAATTTCAACATTTATAAAGCTTAAGAAAATAATAATTGTGAGTATAAACTCTTTTAACAAAATTATAAATTATGATGCAAAATAGTTAAAATCAATGCTATGGTTTTTTGCGTGTTTTATTTCAAAGTTTCAAATCCGCCAAATTGACGGGTTCTGTAAATCTTGTGTTAAAAGTCAATTGAAAATAATAAACATCCTGTATACTAACATCGGAGTCCCGTCTTCGTCGCCTGTCATCCTTGGAGTCTCTATCACTATCATCCTTTTTATCATCACCATCATGATCCATTTTCTCCTTATCTTTTTCCTTTGGTTTACTTTCTTCCTCAGATTTCTCTTTATCCTCTCCTTGGGCATCTTCGCTACTCTCCTCAGTTTTATCATCAGGGTTGGAGTTTGACTCATTTTCAGCGGGATTTTTGTCTTCTTCAATATTCGGTGTAGTTGAACTCTCTTGGCTGTCCTCCTCTTTATCTAAACATTGTATAAGAAATATGTTTAAGGTACATTACATTACGTAAAAACCAGCTTTGGCTATCTTGAATTTAATTTGCTCAAATACAATTTAACTTAATTTTTCACAAAAAAAAATTGTTACTATAAATTTATGTTAATTGGATCTATTGTTTCAGTGATCTTATAAAATCATATGTTATGTACAACTGATTTTATTCCATGATAACATATTAAATTATTTACATTTAAAATCTGATATTTTTAACTCCTGCTAATCTGCTACGAATATACTATAAACTTGTGTGAAATTGAACATATTTTGCAATAACTAATTGTACATATGCTACAATTTCTTCTTTAATGTAGAATATATATAAAACTGTTGTTCATACCTTGATCTCCTACATCATCTTCAATGGTGATAGGTGATTTACTCCTATAAAAGAAAAATCTGAATTAGAATTTAAGTTTGCTTCAGATGCAATAGTTATATGAATTGATTGTATACAATGGATTTTATGAACTGACAGTTGCTTAATCCAAAGTTAATATTGAAAACCAAGACTATTTTCATAAAAATTGCCCAAAAAACAACTTAAAGCTCCTTACTGTAAACTTTTGTCTTATAATTTTTTCAGTATTTTAATTTCAAAAACAAATTTATGTTCTATAAATTTTAAGGGACCAACAATTTGGAACAATTTTTGACCAAAAATACAAAAAAAAAGAATTACCAAAAATAAAAACATCTTATTTAAGTTAGTTAAAAAAAAACAAATTACTCCATTTATCCGATAAACTTACTTCTCCTCAACACAATAAACATCGTCTTGAGTTTTTGGTTCATCTTTCTTAGGAGTTTCTTGCTTTTTCGGAGTCTCCGCTTTCTTAGGTGTTTCAGGCTTCTTAGGTGTGTCAGGCTTCTTTGGTGTTTCAGCCTTCTTTGGAGACTCAACTTCTGGTTCTTCCTTGACAGCTTCCTCGATTGGTTCAGGCAGTTCCTCTCGGGGTAGCTATAAGATTATTAATACACAATTTTTAACATATTGTTTAAAAAAGCTAAAATAAATTGGTTAAAAGAACTGGCCAATATTTTAACCAATATTCTATATATAGCTCTTCTGCCCTCTATAGGTCTAAATTGTGGTAATTTGAATATATGGTGGTCATAAAAAAATTCCTAAAATATTTGCACATATTGTTAAATACTGAAGAGATAATATCAAACAAAAACACCAGTTTCCTCTTGACTAAAGACAAATACTATAAAATATTGTTATTAATAAGTGTTACAAGTTAATCTAGGTGCAAAGGTTTGAAAATATTCATAAACTTTAAAAACATATATTACCTATTTGTAATTAGCCTCATGAGTGGCGGTATTTTGTTATTTTGCTTGCGACTTCATACACCACAGAGTGCACAAAGGTAAATACGAAATAATAATCTACCTGCTTAATATGTCTATTACTTATAAAAAATAATAGAAATGTTAATATTTTACAGGTTCTAGATATACAGCACAAATCACATTGTCTCGTATCACTGGTGCCCTATAATTTACCTTAAATGAAATTAATGTAATTATGAGGATTTACAGTTTTAATAAACATTCATAGTCAATGTTGTTAAAAAGTTAGTTTAGATAAAATTTACTACAGCTCATAATAATTTTATGATTTGTTATGTGTTTTACAGATCTTTATTTTCAACATTTGTTATACAGTTATTCCCCCTATAACATGGTATACTTATAACGCGATTTTATGTCCCTTGTATAACATGTATTTTCCATTTAATGATTTGTAGAGTATATAAATAAAATTATATATTTAGAAATACTCCAAGAAAATAAAAATTCTACAGGTGAAACTTTGCTTTACAAGAATATTTCTACAGCCCGTATTGTATAACGCGGAACTTATCTACCATGATATAGGAGGGATTATTGTATTATACTTTATTTTCTAATATAAAGTGCTTTACTTTAAATAATCAAATGAATCAATTGACCTCCCCAGCATGTTATGGGCTAGGTTAGATAATAGAACATCATGCTACACCAAGCACAATATATATGACAGGTAAGACTATAAAAAGAACTAGCTGCAAATAAACCATTTGGCACTATTGCCTTCAACAAATTGTTACAACTATGGGTGTTTGTATATGTGTATTTTATATCTGTAAATTCCTCTGCAACACAAGTTATATAACTTATATCAGAATATTTTTTTAAAGCCAAAAACCAACCTTCATAGGAGTGGAGGCAAGTCTTGACGATGACGACCTCCGAGTGGTACGAGCGGCTGGCCCAACTTTTCGTGGAGTGGCTGGCTCGTCCACATCCTCAGTGGTTGTGTCCAGTACAGACGTATCAGCAAACACTAAAACAAAAATTATATATGAAACTGTTGAATCCTGTAGCACCTGGGGTTAAATTGCACATTAAATTCTTTACCTAAAATATCAGGCTATCATACATAAAATATTGCATACATTATAGCTTTCAATAGAACTTATTATGGGCAAACACTTATTTTGGTAATTTTTTACATAAGTTAAACCTCCAATTGTCGCTTGTAGATATTTTAAATTGATAGAGAATCATAATTAATTAAATATGTTTAAAGACTAATCTGGGTATGTAAATTATTTTGTTTGTTTGTAGTTGTGTAGTTTGTATTTGTTTAATTTTCAAGGAAAAATAATATAAATTTCATACTTTTTTTAGAGCACCGACAAAACCGACGACTCAAATGAGATATTTGTACTAATGTGAATATTTATAATTAAGAATTGTAACTGTTTAAACATCTATGTAAATTGAACTATTTTGTAAAATAAAATCAGAACATAGTTGTTTTAGTTTCGTTTAATCCATTATAATGTTTTTTTTTTTATAAATAATTTTATTACAAATTATATATATTGTCTAGTTCATTTTATGAAAATAAATATGCATATGGATGGCACAAGTATTGAGTAGTAAACTAGACTGCAAAAATCATACAGCTTATTTAACAATAACAAGTTATTTAAACAGTCTTCTTACTATGAAGAATATCAAAACAATATTTCAATTGAATTTTCTTACTACAAAGACGTGGATTTAATAATCATAACAAAAAATTCTATTATGTAAACATTCAGTATGAAAACACTATCTTTCATATTGTTTTTACAAAAATATTTTAAATGTAACAAAATTACATTTTTGCCAGTTAGCACATACTAATCTTTCAGTGTTTACCAAATAATAATTAAATATTAACAGTGATAATATGCAACCAAATAAAACATAATAAATCTATTTGTGCCCACTTTAGTCTAATGGCTTCTGAAAGTGACTCACCAGTCATGCTGCTTAAATTTTGTAAATATTTAAGCAGCATGACTGGTGAGTCACTTTCAATACTTCCAAAATTACAAAAAAAATAAATGAAAGCGCGGATACAATGCCGACAGCAAACAGCTGGCGCAGTTCATTAACCAAAAAACGTCACGGCTTGCACCATGTTCTAAAGAACGCACATGGGTTTCGTAAATACTTTCGATTATATTTACTCAGGGGTTAATGAATATTTATTTTTAATTTTACCTTTATAACTTCATATATGATCCCTACATATAACGTCTTTGAATATCAAAGGTGACTTACCAGGCACCACCGAATAAAAAACAAAATGTTGGCATTGGGAGACAGTTATCTACACATTTTAGTATATGTATATAATATAATTGCAATTATTTTAATCAATAGAAAACCATGGCCACTGGTACAAATGATAAGAGAAATTTCTGACAAGTGTAGCTTTCAAGAAAAAAAATATTAAATTCGTAACTTCTATGTAGTTCCACTTCTATGTACTTACATCCAATTGTAACATTTGTATTAGTAAATATTTCGAATTATTTGGAAAAGTGACCAATTTAATGCCCATATAGATTTTTAACAAGTTTATTTTCACAGTAAATTACAAAAACTAACTTCAAACACCTTAAAACTGTACTTTCGAAACATATTTCCTGTTAACTTGATTTTAATAACAAACTACTAATCAGATTTTAATAAAAAAAAATTCACTACAATTGTGAAAGTGGTATCAGATAATTTTTTTTTAATCAATTAATTTGTGAAAATATGTGGGAACATCCCTAAATTTTGTTGTTTAAAAAAAAACAAAACAAATAAACCATTTTTTTGAAAATTTTATGAGACTGTCTACAAAAAATGGGAAAATTTAAATTTTATTTTGTTGAAAAGAAAAACTACTGAATCAATTTTTCAGAAAATTTCAGAGGACCGTAAAGGGAGAGTACCATATAAGATAAAAAAAGGATTTTGTTAAAATTATTATGTAACTTAACCTAAGATTTTTACTCTCAAATAATTTTAATTGATAGATAATGTTTATTTATGAGACACATGTAATCCAAAATATGGCAGAAAAGTAATAGAAAAATGCATAAAAAAAATTATAAATATGTAAATTCACACAGTGGAAATCGGCCATATTGAGATTAATTTTGACATTACAGCTTCTCATTAATGCTGCCAACATGGTAAAACAAAATGATTCAGCAAACATTTAAAGCATATTTAAATTTAAACTATATTAAATGCTGAACTATAATTTAATGTCAATCTACTTTTTTTATAATGAATTTTCTAAATAATCTACTATTTTTAAGAAGACCGGCTCTGGCTCCGCATTATTAAATTGCACACTAGAGGTAGGGCAGACTAGTATCACATGTAGTCAGAGTGCCCCAGTAGTATTTCTGTGACATTCTTGTTAATTGCAAATTAATGACGGAATGCGCTTTTTAATCTTAATTGACAAAACAATATTTGACCGGATGTGGGAAAATTATTAATATCTACTTCCGTGTTGAACAGTAAACATCTATATAGTGAATAATAACTTATTTTTAATTGAAAGTAAAAAGATAGTTTTAATTTTTAACAAATAATAAAAAAAATAGTGTTTGTGAAGCATTATGTAAAAAGGTTGTACTGTATATATGAAAAAAATATGTATTGGCGATTTATCAAAAAGCAATGGCGAATTCTTTGGTATTAAGTTAATAAATATTTTCATATTTTTCCTTTTAACACAAACATGTTTTTTTCATTCAGTTTCCTTTTACACATATTTTATCATTTTCAATTCTAAATAAATTATAAGTATTTACAAGTAAATATAACGCAATCATGACTTTGTCAATGGCCACGCTCCATACAAATTACAAAATTTATATTTTTTTTCTCAGAAACTAATCATTTCTGCCAAATTTTGGATTAAAATTATTTGCCAGTAAAAATCTGAGGTTGTAACAGAACATGCTAAAGTTACCAGGATTTTTCAAGTTGGTTCATAAATGGCAGAGATAGATATGCACAAACATACTTAAAAAATAAATATTTGAATTGAGAACCTTTCTTCTTTTTTGAAGTCTGTTAAAAAGCAAGATCTTAATGTAAATAAAAAAGAAGTAAACCTCACTCCATGAATTGTCTCCTAGGGAGGAAAATGCAGAAATGCATAGTTTTCAAGATATGATTTTATAAATTTTCTGAAATTCTTAACAAAAATATTGATGTTCGTATTTTTATCTAAAAATTTTATATACAAATTGGTTATTAAAATGCATTATTTCTGGGTTAAATTAAAAAAATGTATTTGTTTTGGGAACTTCATAATTTAAAACAAAACTCTTATTAGAATTGGGATACATTATTAAATGACAATGCGCAAAAATGATATTTCATACTTATAAATAATCTTATTGAACATTTTATATTCTCTATAGGTTTTAAAAGGCATAATTTGGCATGTAGAAGTTTTTAACAATTAATAATTGCATTACCTGTATTTTTGTGAATTTGCTGTTTCTGTAATGAGGGACCAAATAAACAGATAAAAACAAAATTTAAAAAAGATTTGTGAATTAAAGTAACAGTATCTACATGTCGGCACTCCATACATCTTTACACAATTAAAAACATTTTGTGATAATGGAAATGCCATAACAAGAAAATTATTCAGGTGACATATTTTAATAAGAGATATTTTGATTCCATAGCCTAATAATTTTATTTTACATGTTATATATAGTATCATACAGAATCGAATTCTGTAATAAACATTAATTCAGAAATTCTTCATCAATTTCTAGTTAACATATCAATGTCTGGTTGCGTGAAATAAAATGATTACTAAGGCTAATAAGCCTTGGCATACAATTATTGTGCTTGTTTTTCAAATTATATACAATATAATTATGTTGTAATAAAAAACAAACAAATATTTTTTAAGATAATAATAATTTCGACGGTACACCAAAAATTATGAAATCTAGATAGTTTTTGAACTGGTTCAAGAAATAATATAGTAAATACATATATTTATAAACATAAACTATTGTCAATCAACATAAATAACCATTACGAATATATACCAAAGAAATAAAACATGGCGGGACCATTGTTACACGTGCTGCTTCGTACTACATAAAAACATAAAATTCAAGTTAGCGTCAAGTATTATGTAATTTTGTATAATTATAATGAATCAAAATACAAAATAACGTATTACCTTTGCCAGTTTTAGCTTCGAGAGCTTTCTTCAACCGTTCTACCAATGCCGGCTTATTGCCCTTCGTATCTAGACCCAAAGCGCCAAGCTCGGATCTAAGATCCACAACCTTCATCTTTGCGGGATCCATTTTGAATTAAAACTAATTTTCCCTACACCAATGTCTTTTCCCTAATTTTAACACTAAAAAACACTAACTTTAAACATCCATTACATTACTCACAAAAATTATTACATAGAAAGCGCCAAGACAAAATAATATGGCGGCACAAAGACCAATGAGGTGACGCGACGCCATTGCTAATCGAAAAGCACTAGAAACTTCGATCGACACGATAATCGATTATATGTTATGTATACGCTAATAAGTTGCTTCAGATTTAAGTAAAAAAGTAGGTATTTAAAAAGTCCAGATTGGAACATAAACCGGCGAGAAATATTACGATTATTGTGTTTATTTTAATTGTTAGTAGCCAGTAATACAATTAAAAAATACATAAAAATCGAGTAATAATCGCTAGTGAGAAACCGATGAATTTTACATATTGTCCATAGAGAACGATAATACATTACGAAATAACGTTACTGACGTTATCCAATCAAGAATAAGAAAAAGAGGCGGTAAATGTTTTGTTGCCATTGAAAGAATTAAAACAATTATAATTACAAAAATCTAATATGCTGTTATAAGCCACAACCTCTTAAGCACGTAAAGATTATTAGGAACCATGAATTCAGCATAACACGTTAACGTTATCCTCTTCGTTTTAATTTTCGAATATAAAAGCCGACGAAAAACAACAGACTTCTCTATAACAATTGTTTTATAACAAGAGACAAACTTGCAATAATAGGTCATAAAGTTTAAAAAATTGCTGTCATGCAAAGAATGGACTAACTTCCTCATGGTCCCTTTATCTTATTGCCCTTGAGTTAATGGTAGCAACAACAAATTCAAAGATGGCGTGCGGTGAAAAATTGCACAATTAGTACAAGTTCATCATACTAACCATCCAATCCAGATGATGATTAAATTTTATGTGTTT
>JAOCPS010000020.1:245532-258404 GCA_025505425.1 Graphium colonna | reverse complement strand
GGTTCACCTGATGGTAAGTGATCCCGTCGCCCATGGACACACGCAACATCCGGAGATTCATTTATAAAACAGGGAATTTAATTTAAAGTATAAAAGTATGAATTTTGCTTTACCTTCATGATATTTACACGATCAGTCATAGAGATGTAAAATGCGACAGTTATTATTTTTGATAAATAATTTTTTAGTTTTTATCAAATATCTCCAAAACCCGGGTTTTCTTTACGTAATGAACTTCTATTGGGGTTAATATAACAAATCTAGTCTTAAGATTCTGTAGTCCACTAGGAACCCTTATAGATTTTTCATGTCTGTCTGCCCGTCTGGTTTCGTACTCTCCCGTTCCTGCAGTGATTGTGACGAAAATTGGTCGAGAGATGTATATTGAAGACCCAAAACTTGGTTCTTAAAAATTACTGAAAAATAATTTTACACCCCTCCCCCTTCCCACGCAATGAAAAATTTATAAAAATTGACTTACCTCGTCATGTGAGGTATTGATTGAAAGGTCTCTTAAAATGGTATAAAAACTGCCTTAGAACTATGGGGATCAGACTCAGTCTTGTGATATCCTAATACAAATTTAAAATTAGAGCGTTCTCTACGCTCTTATTTCAAATTTGTATTAGGATATCTCATTCTTCTGAAATATTATCACAAAAAATTCTAAGAAAAAATAACTCTAAGTAAGTACTTTAAAGACTAAAGCGGACTTAGTATCTTATATAGTTATTTTTATGCAACTCGATAAACTTATGTATTTACAATCATCCTAAAAAAATAAACCGACCGCAAAATGGGATTTGTCGGTATTTAATCTTGTTTCGCGGTCAGATCGTCGGATGGCTACGGATCCCTTTCATGTGCGTGCCCGACACGCTGTTGGTCGGTTTTTATAAAAATTTATCAATATATTTATTCTAATATTTTATTTGTCCGCAAAAATATTCATTGTTACAGTGACAGACATGTATAAAATATCAGAAATAAGGACGAACTGATAATTCCTAGTTTTCGCTTACAAGAGACAAGAAGGTCATTTATGGGGCAAGGTGTACGCATATATAATAAAATTCCACGACCTATATTAGACCTTCACTCATATAAGTTTAAGAGCAAACTTAGATACAACACACGACATACTTGTACGTAAAGTGTACTATGCTATTAAAGAATATCTGGATGATTTGCGTGTATGGAAATAATACTGTTGATTCTTAAACGGGCAGAAACAAACCATTGTGTACTAGACTTCGTAAGAAATGTTATTTTAAAAGATCAACTGCTGAGTTTCTTGCCAGCTCTCCTCAGCAGAATCTGCCTTCCGAGCTGGCGGTAGCATCCTCTTATAATATGACAATGTATAACTTAACGTTTTATAATAACGCATAAGCGTCGATGTGAATAAATCTAATACATTTTTAAATCGAATTTAAATGGAAAATATCTGGCGCAACTTTGAATTTTTACATTCTCATCCTACGTATGAATATTAATTTAAAGTAAGGCAATCTAATGATTAGCTTAAATTGTCCTTATCCAATTTAGAAGCAACTAATGCATACAAATGCTACGTTATTTTCAGACGAAAAAACAAGCGAATAAAAGTTTTTTCGGCAATAACAGCGCCATCTTTTGATAATTAATATAAGTAAATCTTGTAGGGGATATCGGTGAGAAAATGAATCATCAATAATACAAACATCGCAAGTAATTTTTTTTCTTTTTGAACAATAGTAAAACAAGAAATTAGGAATTTTAGGTTATATATGAGTTATGTATTTATAAATAGATACATTTTGAACCGATATTTCCTACTTGATGCACCTTATGTCGCTTTTCATTTTTGTAGACAAATAAGGACGCACGTACAGTTTGCATATCCACTTTGGCAAAAAGACATTTTTTGTCTACAATTTTTTGGGTAAATGTGCACTCGATAACAAAAAGCGGACATCTTTATAGTTTGAAATAACACATGTTCCATAGGCGCTATAAAGTGAGAAAAAATTAAATTAAAAATATAGGCGTAAATAAAGGATATCAATTATATTACAGTTGTTACTATCTCTTTTAGTAATATCTAATTTAAACGTGTACTTCCTCTTGAATATTTTTTATTCCTGAAATTTTTGACACTCATTATTATTGGTAAAGACTTTGCTAAACAGCATAGGAAATATTGAATTTAACGCTATCTATTTATAAATAATTAAAACATGAATTACAAAATCTTATTATTCGGCGCCACAGCAAAAACAAACAAGAAGAACGCTATCTATTTTATATTACAAGTTTTATTCTCATCGATCTTCGCTTGACTGCCAAAAGATGGCGTTGAATTTAATATACCTTAATTAAATAGTCTGTGATCGCGTAGACGATTCTGTTTTGTCGTATTTTAAAACGAGAGATAGTTTAACTGCTAAAAGCCTGTCAAATTTTCATTGTCATAAATCACACTGGAAACAGTTTAGGGACTTATTTTTTGCGTTATAATGGTCTGAAGTGTAACGATTCTATTTAATTTAATGATGTGTTAAATTTTCTTCTAAATTACAATACGATGACATCTCTCTTACGGTGGTAATTATACATTCAATTGAACCATCTTTGATTTACAATGTCACGATATATTCCGACAGAATATCCCATTTGTTTTTTTTATATGGTTTGTCAGCGTATGTTGGCAATAGCTTAAGACACTTTTTTATATTTTGATTTTTGAATCAGGCAAAGGCTTTAAAAACACAATTTTCTTTAATAGTCGAAGTTTGGTTAGAAGGTGGGAATTTCTCAGAAATAACCGCTTCCGTAGCCTAATGGTAGGAGCACCTGCTTTGCGAACTAGAGGCCATGGTTTTGAATCTCGCGGAGAACAATCACTTCGTGTTGTTGTTTCTTGGTTAAGTAAGAGTGATGCGATCTAATAACCCAATTGCCTTTAAATAAGGATGATCTAAGGGTCGGATGGACATGTAATTCGGTTCCTGATGATGATGATGGCCTGGCTGCGCCTACATTATCTCCTGTCAGGAGTTTTGTTTTTCTGTTTGTTCGTTTACTCTCATAACAGTGAAATTAAACGAACAAACAGTGCAATAGGCATGATGACGATATTCAAAAATTACTAAAATAACGTATTTGTCTGATGAAATTGGATTACTATATGACTTAATTTTTATTTTTTAGTATATATGTATATATGTGTATATATTTAATGGTATGATTATAATTTTATTTCATAAAATAAAACTTCAAAATTTTGCAGTCAGACATGTTAAGTTGATCACCAATCAAAACGTATTACGTCACAGTCCTGCAAATGTCACTTTGTCGTTGCCCCGTGTTCCCAAATGGGCCGTGTGTATATTAATTATTGCACGTAAAAATTTTAATCAATACATAACCGCGTCGATTCGTCGTCAGGAGCATCCAACGCGTGTCGCTGCCTACGATTTTCATGTCGCTTAAACGTGCTTAGCGGAATGGGCCTATGTGGAGGCGCTAGTGCTAATTTATTTGGATGGGTCGCAGTGGATTCGAGGTAATGGCGCGATGACAATTTCAGGACTTGAGCGATGGTGGGCAGCTCTAGATCGACATATAGGTCTATTTTGCGCATAAACCAGGGTTCTCCCGTAGCTCTTCGCAAGAATCGAGTTTGAATTACCTGTAGTCGGTTCATACAGGAATGACGTCATAAGAGGTGGTAGAGCATAACAGGATCGCTTACCATCAAGTCAACCGTCTGCTCGTTTGTCTTCCTTTTCATAAAAAAAAGACGCGACCGAAAAGTGGAAAACATTCACGATTTTATCGTCCGTATCAGTCGCGCAATGTTTGCAACTGGCCACATGAGAATTTGTACAACTTTGAATATTACATCCTTGCATTCCTCATGTGCGTCCTTATTTGCGCGAATTATTGCGTTTTTTTTGAACTTATACTTCAGTTGGCGCATTTGGGATGAGGAAAATGATGACAGTAAGAAGGTAGCTAGAGAGTAAATTTTTACGATGCACGTCCACTTCGTTGTTAAGTTATCTAGTCAACATATCATGTCGTCATTTGTCATATAGTGTATAGCACTGCCATCTAATGTAAATGTAATATAATAATATCACAGCAACATCGAGTCTGTAACATTAACTAGTATTTTAAACATATTTTACTAGATGGCGCTTTCTATTATTAGTGTTGTTTTCTACAAAGGTTAGTTAGGGATAACGCGAAATATAAAATTTTTAGAAACATTTTATCAAGTTAGAAGTATAACTTCTTACATGCGTACATACATATATTATACACACACACACACTTTTTTATATCGTTCATAAATATCAATGTGTTAACATCGATATCGAAACCTTAAACATCGATGTTACATCGTTCTTCTTGATCGATGTTTATGAAAGATGTTAGATACACACGCTGACAGGCTGACACACAAGCATATGTCTTTCTTAGTCACACTTCTTACTCCAATAAAGGGAAATGCGTTGGAGATGTGGGATGACATAAAGGCATTATTTCCCAGGCTTCATAATTTAGCTGTGATCTATTTGCCTATCGTGGCAACTTTGGTACCCAGCGAGCGGTTATTCTCTAAAGCTACAATTACTCAGGAGAGAAATCGCGTACTGGGCACCAGGTTGTCAAAATTATTGTTTATAATTTCTCTGTTAAAAAAAGAAATACATACTTGTTTTCTGTTATAATAAAATAATGATTATTATTAAAAAGTAAATATTAAAAATTGTGTCTCATTTCAGCTAAACATTGATATTTCGATATATCGTTCATAAACCTCGATGTTTCTAACATCGATGTTTCACTATTCAAAATATCAATGTTCTAACATCGATATTTTTTATGAGCGATGTTGCATCCCTATTCATGAGTGGTTAAGCTTGGGGGCTTCCGGGAACCATGTGCACGGGCCGGCACTCTATTCGTGCTATCGGATTAGGAGGCCGGCCATTATAGTTCGACGAGCAACAGATAAGACCCTCTGGGCAACACTTCTCTTTTACCAACTATCCTTGTCCCTGCTTCATAGTTCGTTTATCGACAGCGATAACTGTAATGTATCTATTTATAGAGGCTATGGTATGTTCCATAGCTAAACATGTATCAGGTCTAAAACTTTTTCTCCGGGACGTTACTCTCTCCCAGATGATGCCCGAGTAGCGGAGTTAGCCCCGAAAGGTGAAGCCTTCGCTGCCTGCAAACAGAGGAGAAGACTTTGACTGAAGAGCGTTGCTAGTCTTTAAGACTGGGATAGGCTCTCCTCTTAATGGTCCTTAAGTTGTTTCAAATCGTTTGAAATGCCACTGGCGACAATTGATTCGCGTGGTAGAAATGTATGCTATTGAGATGGTAATATGGTACAAACAGGACGGTATGGTGCGGTATGGTGTCAGCAGAGTACGCGAGATATATATACAATAGTAACCTAATACTTAACTAAATAAGTAGAATTTGTATTCGCACATTATTCTTTAAAAAGAATGAATATAATTCCTTATAACAGATAATAAAATAAAAATAAAACAAGGCAAATCCATAATTTTCATTTCATTTATTCGTAAAGACAATTTCGATAAACGAACTCACTAAATTACAATAATTTTGAGATATGTCACTTAGATATTAAGTCAGTGGTGCGTGTTATGTCGTTACCGGATCGCATCACAAAATACATTGGTGTTACACTTTTCCATTATCTTTTACGACTGGACATCACAAATACCCACACAGACGATTAAACACTTTATTTTTTACCAAACATCGAAATTATATCCTACGCAGAATATAAATTTAAAAACAAAAATCACATTTAAAAACAAAAAGTTGTCTATGTTTTTACAAACATCCAAATTATATCCTACTCAAATTATAAATTAAAAACAAAAGTCACTTTTAAAAACAAAAATTTCTCTATGGTTTTTTAAGACATGTCAAATTCATAGACAATACTCATGAGTCTTTTTCTTTATCATATTTCGTGTATCTTTTTATTATAAGGAAAAGGTTATTTTAAATTATATTTGCTTAGTACCAAGTACGAGATTATGGGGTTATAAAATTCCATGTATTATTTTAAATCAAGATTAATATCACTAAATTATATAGAACACATATAAGATATATTAAAACACTGCACAATGCTACTTTTACTGCAACCTTACGCTTATAAATAACTTTAGATATACAATGCAAATCTTTTCGTATGTCATATAACATCGTAACATCACCACTTTTACCTAAAATATGTATAATAAGCTACAATACTCTATTGTTATAAGATCAATGTTATTGGAAGACAAATCGTATGGCATATAATATTTTAGTACATCATTTTATATTAATTTATTAATTATTAAAAACGCACCGACGCATACGTAAATACTATTAAGGGAAAATAACTACTGGAGTAAAATACAAAACATTAGGAAAATAGAGTTTTATGGCTATGAGAAATATGTTTCGGAAATATTATAACAGAGAAATCTTAAAAAATCTGTCACAGATCATATCTGAGTTGAAAATAATTAGTGCGTGAATGGATTGGTTGTGTTATTTACATGTCTGAAAGCACTATTGTATAAACATATCGAAAAATTCAAGTACACATACGTAATGTAAAAAGCACGAGAAGACATAGACAATTTAAACATGGCGTCTATAATCGCCTTTTGCCGCGTTATTTTCCAAGTATTAGCGACTATGGTTTCAATTATGAAAATAATACATAGTGTTAAAAAATATATTTTCAAATTCAGTTATTATTAAATTGATTTGATTCTTTTTTACAATACACCTGTAACCTCTAGATTTGACTCATTAAATATAATTCAAATCTTAAAGAGTAATGGTTTTTTGTAATTAATGTCATTGATTACTTTCTCTTTAACACCCAAAATTAAATGATGAATTCTAATTTTTTTTCAAAAAGAAAATTTTATGCTATATATTTAATATACGATAACTAGCAATGACAAAACCTCTGTCACTAATCAGTATTGCCAGAAACAAGCCAATATAAAATAGTATAACAGTTAAATAAATATTATTACATGGTTCAATAGTATCTTTTAAATCAACAAATTGATTTCATGTATTTTTGTGTGTATCATTTTTTTTATTTAAAAAAAAATATTTTGTTTTTAAAATAAAAATAACAAAATTTTGGAATGTTCGTACAGCTTATGAACCAATTTGAAAAAATACTTTTGTGTCTGATAGGGTACATTTCCACAATGGTTTTACAATTTTGTAAAAAAAATCGGATAAACAGATTGTTTTTAAAATATAGGAGAAGATATGTTTCGAAAGTAGACTTTTAATGCGTTTGAAATAAGTTTTTATAATTTTCTGTGAAAATAAACTAGTTTATATCATTTAATATTTTTGCACCGTAGCCGCCAATGCTTGAAGAATTCCTGTATAGTTTCAAAACGAAAGCAAATCTCTATATACAGCTAAGCGAGCACAAGTAAGGAGGACTATAATCACTAACTTAATCTAAATCCATTTCTTACGTCATACAAAAAATCTTAGAGTACTAATGACAAAACACATTTTACGATAATATAGTGTTGTGAAACGATATGTCAATAATTGATGAGTATCAGGTAATAATTTAAAGAAATAGAGAGCAGCCATCCTCATGTTCAATCCTTACATTCTTCAAAACCTTAACTAGCAAAACTTGGGTACAAATCATTATAAAATATATAAATATATGTATATAGTATAAATAATTAACATCTAACATCTATTTATACTACAATAATCCTTAACAACCGTAAAACACTAACTTAATATATCGAAACATAGATATTACAAAACTGATGGAAGGAAATGAGGTAGAAACTTTAACAACTGTTTCAATACAAAAAAATATTGAAAAATCCGTTAATATGAAAAAATCCAATATATATACAAATAATAACATCTACAAAGATAAATCAAATAAAATAGGAAAGGGAATAAAAATAGCACAGACTGAAAATTATTCTGTCAGACTTAAAAATAACCATAGACTAAAATTTTATAAACATAGACTATCGAAGGCTTAAACTACACCCAAACACTAGTGATGTACCCAAGTTTTGCGCACATTACAACATCGATTCAGCCATATGCATTGCATCATGGCTCCAATAAAAACGTACTTATTGCTTGTACACGTAATAATTCCATATACGTCCGCTTTACCGCAAACTATTTAAAATAACTTCACATCCCAATCATACATTATAATAATGATTGTCATCAAATGATATTTTATTATCTTCTGATATGTATAATAATGATCATTGTAACTCGAGAATTTTGTGCCGATTGGTCATTTTCAAAAGATCATTACCTTGAATCATTTAAAATAAAATTAATGTATATTTAAATACAATAATAAACTTGCTAAAATCGTAAAATACATAATCTACTTTGCTCTGCCTGAAATAAAAAAAAATATAAATGGACAAATATCATGTAACAGAAATTTAACATGCTTATAATTAATTGTAAAACAAGGAAAGTATTTTATGTTTTTGTTTTCCAATGAATAATATTAAAGATATTTCCCGGTATTGTAAACGACTCGTCGACACAAAATTCCTTAGCATTTCCACCAGTGGCGGCGTTAGGCGTCGGCGACGTCGGCGACCGCCGACGGCCTCGTGCCTACGGGGGCCTCGCAAAAGTTATTCAAACTTGTCGTAATTATTTTAGTACGCATGTATACTGTTTAGCCAGGGGGGCAAAACTGATTTCGCCGACGTCTAGATTTGGTCTAGTGCCGCCACTGATTTCTACAATACATAACAATTTATATCTTCAATAAAATTACCTTAAAAGCCTACATGATTATAAATTGGTATTAGTTAACCCAAACTTCACTATCCATTCAACACCACGTCCCATATATTAATACAGCAATTCAACATATCTGATATAACCTCTAGCCTATTAATACAGGATATTAGGAATACGGGATTAAATACATTTTCTTTTACAACACTACTCAACCGTGAACAACGTTTGCAACAGTAAAACATATATCAGTCGTTATATTCAAACGACTCTCTTAACAGGTTGACTGGCGAGTCATCTTCGATATTCGAGTAAGTTATATGTAGGGATCATATATTACAAATAAATATAATTTTAAAAGCAAATATTGATTGACAACTAAGTTAGCCATGGGCATCCTAGCGGATACGGCGCGGTCAATGAACTGCGTCAGCACGCCATTTGTTCGGCAGGCTTCATTTATTTATTTGAAACTTTGATCGAAAGGTATACCTCGAGTTTTATAACATAAATATAATGATAATCGAGTACCGAGTGATCTCCTGCAATATCGTAGGTGACTCACCAATCACCATGTATTAATAATAAACACAAAGACTCGTGACAATTTTGTCATTAGAGATGTGCAATAGAAAGCTCTCAAAATGCAGATACTCGTATAAAATCTATCGATATCTATAACGAGACGCAATGTACATCTCTAGAGTGCAATTCAAGTTAGAATGTGCAAGTCAATGACCTGGACCTCTCAAAGATCTGTCAAAATACGGATAGGCAACAAACAATATTTTCAAAAACATTGTACATTTCTTTATTAGAAAGAATAATGTGTTGTATTGTAAGTTTTTTTTAACCGACACCTTTAACATTTTTAATCAACTTCGAAAAGGTAGGTGAATCTCAATTTCGATTTTTCTATTCTTTTAGTCAGAATGTGGGATGATCGAAATCGGTGAATGAGATTAATTTTGATTAAAAATAAATATTGTTTTAAAAATATGTGTTTTACCGACCCTAACAATATTTAATGATTTGACAGCTGACAGAAGTTACAATATGGCGGACGGCCATATATATTCTTTGTTGATTTGCATAGTACACCTTTATGAGGTTACACAACTCGGTCATTTAAAGAAAAGGATTGTGACTATCGTCTCGTCAAATTGCATTTAATTCTATTTTAAATTTCGATTGTATGAGTCCGGCCTTAAAAGCTAATAAATTATATAACTTAATACTATGTCAGTAAGTTGAAAGACAAGTAGATTGTATAGCTTTATTTGTAGGGACTATGGCTTTAATTGAGGCTTTTATATTAATATGGCAATTTAATTAAACGAAAATTAAATATGACTGTTTTATTATAATATAAATTGAATTGAATAGATTAATTAAGCATTTCGTGCATCGATTAAGAACTTTGCCCCGCTTGACGTTACGAATGGTAACAACAATATTGTGTAAGTAAGACACGAATAGGAGAGCCGACATTTACAATCTCTTTCTGTAAATGACCGAGTTAAAATAGAGACAGTGATGTATGCTCTTTCAGTTACACTTTTAACATCTGCCACGAGTTTTAGTGTGCATTAAAATTGTATGACTTCCGAATAACCTTTCAACAAACATATCCAATAAATCTTACGAATATTGAATATATTTTAATATTATTCATATTTTACATTAATTGTAAAATATTGGAAAAAATATATAAATAACTGAGTGATATTATTTCTCGTCATTACTGTCAACATACAATATATTATTTTTCATTTGTAATTTCATTGTGCGATTATCATTAGAGCATTTACCATAATTAAAATTAAAATGCTCCAAGTAAATAATAAAAAACAAAATAAAATTTCTTTACACATATTTTTTTTAATAAAACTTTAAACCAAATGTTTAAAAACGGGGTGCGTATATAAAACATTAATATGGCATAATAATCATACGCGACGATTCTCACTTATGGCGATGTAAAAAAAACTCCCTACTTCATAAATTAAAACTATACACATTATCGCCTAAAATAGTAAAAACAAAATTTGAAAAAAGAAACTACGTACATAGATGCTGAACCAAATTTCACGCATCATCGAATAAAAATAAAAGTAGAGCGGTTTTTACTTTTTTGTTGTTTAAAAGGTGACGTCTTAACCAAGCCTAAACACTGGCACATACATCAGCGCTGTCAAATAAAAACGAAAAATGCCTCACATGGATATTAAAGGCTGTCTTAACAAAATCTAAATACTGACTCTTACATAAGCGTTAAAAATCTCAAAAAAATAAAAAAAAAATATTACACGGTTATTATTAATCAAACCTAAACACTGGCAAATATATCAGCGCTGTAAAAAAATTAAAAACAAAAAGCCTCACGCGGGTATAAAAGGCGATGTGAATCCTCAGCTGCTCATTCCGCGCGCGGCTGCGCGATAGCCTGCCCTCACTCCATCGTGTCGTACTGGACCTTCTTGACCTTCAAATAGCGCCAAATCGCATACCCCACTAACGTTCCGGCGGTAGCTATCGCTAGGGCCGCTCCAACTGCCACTGGCACGGCTTCAGAACGCGCTTTGGCAGAATCGGAACAGTGCCAAGGAGGTCCGAATTCCCCGTCGCGTTTGAACATAAACGGCTGCAGGCGCATCTGACGCAGGTACAGCTTTGCGCGATGAGCTAGGTTCGAACTGCAGAAAGAAGAAAAAAAGTCGATGTAAAACAAAAGAAATAAAAAGTGTGTCTGTATTTATGTACACACGTAAGAAGTTATACTTCTTTCGCGTAACTTGATAAAAATTATTATAAAAAAATATCTTTCACGTTATCCTACTTTTGTAGCAAAAACAACACTTATAACATAGAAAAAAGAGTACTTATTACTTTGAAAGTTTCATTAAAACGCATTATCTATTTAAATAAAGTTTATTTAAATATCAAAAATAACAAACACGAACTTTCTTTACTTTTCATATTTGGCATGTAACGACATCTATTTAAGAACTTACGAACTGTCAGAAGAGCTGCGTTTTGTTAAATTTTATGGCAGTGCTATATGTATGACAAATGATGACATGACATGTTGACTAGCTAACTTCATAATGGTGTGCGTGTGCATCGTAAAAATTGTCTCTAGTTAATTTTATACTGTCGGTTTTCCGTGTCGTTGTGAGTGCGTGTCTTAAAAATTTACTCTAATCATATTCCCCCAAAGGAGTATAACTTCGATAAAGTTGTGTGAGTTTATGAAACTACGATGCAAGTAAAACAACAACATTTACATCAATACACTGAACAAAAAATATCTCATGGAAACTTGCACGAAAAATATAAATACTACACGTTCAGGTGATGTATGCCATGGGCACCGCAATATTGATCTTGGCTGCTGCACCAAACGCCTTACATTTTACCTCTACTCCACTACCAGCTGTAATGCGACATGCTGATAGATAGACGAAAAAAATTGAGGCGATTGCAAAAAGTTTCAGTTTAAAATAGACATTTCTCCTTTTCTACTAGCTATTCTCTGCGGGTTTACCTACTTTTCCATTATCTGCTTGGGTCTTTTATAGTTCGTATAGATAAATGAATCATTTGCAACTATTTGGGTGCTGTAAATATCCATAAGTGGCAGATATTTTTCAGGTAAACCTTGATTTACAAAAAGTATAACACAGCTTTTGCTACACTTGTAAAACCGCTCGATAGGAACTATCTATCGAGCGGCTTTACCTCACTCACAAAACTAATATGAAGGAAAGCTGCGAAATCTATCTACATCATCTTTTCTACCTTTTTATTTTCTCTCTGCCATTCCTTCTTAACTCTAATCCGTCCCATTCAATACAATTATTTATTCTTACCGAGGCTGGCAACGCATCGACAACTTCTTAAATGTCATGTATGAACATACGAGGGCGGCACTAAAAATTTCGAGAATCAAGGATATGACACAACATTACCATTTAAAAATGTATTTATTGCTTTTCAAAGTATTCTCCGCGAAATTTGACACATTTTTCCATACGATGGAACCAATC
>JAOCPS010000020.1:232496-245432 GCA_025505425.1 Graphium colonna | reverse complement strand
TAACTGACTATCCGTAATGTGTTCCAATAAAAACAGTAAGAAAGTAAGTAAATTTAAATAAAAAAAATATTATTGAACAAGCTTTTATAGGCATATTTTTCAATTAAGCTCAAACTTGATGATTTAGCATCGTTTAATAAGAGAGTTCCTTTGGCCACCTTCCAGCTCCATCAGATCAGCTCTAAGTCATCATAATATTACATTGTCACACAATACACATACGCTTGAAAAATTTTAGCTAAATCTGAAACCGGGAAGTGGGTCAAATTCAACTTGCAAATCTTGCAAGTTAAATTTGACCCACTTCCCATTGCAGATGCACATACAACGGGACATTTGAAAGTAAATAAAAGCTTGTTACAAACGTAAATTACTCGCACAAAAAAGTGGGAAGTTAAGAATTACTGCTCGCTGATATTTTGCAATTTACGAATAATGTAGCGTAACCAGCGAGTTGTTCGTTTACCCTGTAACGATTTTGTATTTTTTTGTGTAAAGTAAGACAAACGAGCAGACGGTTCACCTGATGGTTAGCGATTCTGTCATAGATGGTTGTCATAGACACGCAACATCCAGAGTAGCGAGTGCGTTGTCAACCTGGGAAATTGGATAGAACAGGTTTATTGGATAGGATGGGTTCCGGATTAAGGATTTGGAGAGGAATGAAAAGGCTAGACATGGCCATCCGGCATCTCCAAAAGTCTTCTTTATTTTATGCCGACTCTGTAAAGGGACGGTGGTACTTCCCCGGGCGAACGCGGCCGTAGAAGTGCAGCAAAACCTATAAAAAGATTTTACGCTCTACCTTCAGACTTTGGAATTGGAATAGACTACACAAAAGTTGTTACTCTCTCTGGCATGTATTTAATAAATATCAAAATATCAATATAATAAAAATATTGTTTTTTAGATACCATTGGACTACAGATTTTTAGACGCAATATTCGAGTTGCAACACACAGTGTTATATATATTGGGTCGTAACAACATAGATTTGAGATGCGAAATAAGTTGGAAGTCGTTCTTCTTGTTACACGAAGGCTGTATGCTCGTTTTGAACAATCTATTGCTGTCCAGAGAAGAATTATTGGAAGACAGGTGAATAAATTTACGTTTTTTTTTAAAGGAACTTATGGTAGTAGTTACCAATTTCGTCAAAAATATTTCGACTGGCAGATGTGAAACATCGAAATTATTTTTGTACAAGTAAATAAAAAAAGATAATTTTTATACGACGCTGTCACATTTAATATAAATGTTCTTCTTTCCTATCGAAGGCAAGCGACAATCATGGCAACTTGAACTTTCGACACTGCAACTCTAAATAGGGAACGTGTGCTCTTCTGATACCACTGGCGCACATTTTTCAGCCAAGATGTACGTCTTCTTCCTGGATTTCTTTTGCCCCGTATCTTTCCTTCTATAACCAATTGCAATAATTTGTATCTTTTGCCCCGCATTATCGGGCCAAGGTACTCTAACTTTCTCTTTTTAATTGTTTTTAAAATTTCCAATTCTTTTCCCATTCGTTGCACCACTACTTCATTGCGTACTTTATCTCTCCAAGATATTTTTAACATCCTTCTTTTTTATATAATTAATAATATATAAATCCATTATATTATTATTAATTATTACATATGATGCGTCGCCACGTCTCACACACTACTACATATAGACTACGTATAGTACATGAATTCCACTATGTAGCGTGGCGATGCGTCGCCACGGCCTGTGTCGCCACGCCAACAATCAGGTTTACCCTAGGCTATAGATGTTTCACAACAAAATCCAAAATATTGTTTATCCTCACTATATACGATGAAAACATTAAAAAACTTTATTATATTTCCGTTATGTTATATTTATTTACCAATGGTACATATGTGTATATTTATTTACCAATCGTACATATGTGTATATTTATTTACCAATCGTACATATGTGTATATTTATTTACCAATCGTACATATGTGTATTTATTTACCAATCGTACACATGTGTGTATTTATTTACCAATCGTACATATGTGTATATTTATTTACCAATCGTACATAGGTATATACAGGAAAATTGGTGACCCATGTACGATATTAAAGGAGAGCACTCGGTACTCAATTGTCATCATATTTACGTTATAAAATTACGGGCAAAGTTTTAACTCAAATTTCCCAATAAATTAATGGAGTGTGCCGGCTGTGATCAGCTGGTACGCGCGAGGCCGTCGACTCCCTTCCGTCCTCTAGGATGCCCGTGGCTTTCGTAAATAGCTACTAATCTATCGTTTATGTTTACTCAGTGGTCAATTCATTTTTTTTTTAATATTACACTTATACTTAATATATGATCCCCACATTTAACTTCCGCATTAATTGTATATTTTCACAGATGGCCTTGCTATATGCAGTGCTACAAAACTCTGATACTATGCTTATGTGGAAGGACATCGTTATGGGAACAAACGGACAAATGGACGGAGCAGAAGTTGGCCGAAACAACACATTCTGTAGAGAAGTAAGTATCTTTTTAAACGATTGTATTAATGTCATAAAACTATTTATTATACCACATTTCTATGTCCACAATTTGTTTCTGACTTGTCCTAAAATGTAAAAAAATATTCCTGATTGTGAACATTGAGAAAGTTAATACTCTTATCTTTTGAAATTAACTAATTTCTGGTTATTTTACACTGAATTTGTGTTTGAGGGGAAGGATTGAGGGACCTTCTAAGTGCAGAAGAAGCTGTACTTAACGTCGTTGTTGTTTAAAATGTCTCTAATACAAGATTATTTCCCATAAATGTGCTTTCGTGACATATTTTTTTTTCCTTATTTTGATGTAAGAAACAAACTACTGAACCGGTTTTTCCAAAAAAAAAAATGGAACGGTTTATAAATGACAGAGATACATGCGAATATCTGGAGATTTACGAAAATATATGCTTTAAGTAAAAAAAATAATAATTTTCAAAATGAGTTTAGAAGTAATGGAATGTATATAAAAAAATGTGGAAAGGAAAACAAACGAGCAGACGGTTCAACTGACGTTAAATGATCCCATCGCCCATAGGTACACGCACATAACCTGGGAAATTGGATACAATAGGTTTATTGGATAGGATGAATCGGGATTGAGGATTTGGAGGGGATAGGAGTGGGAAAACAAAAGGGTAGACATGGCCATCCGGCATCCCCACGAGTCATGCGTACTTTATTTCATGCCAACTTAATAAAGGGCAGTGTTACTTCCCCAGACGAGCGTGGCCGTAAAAATGCAGCAAAAGCTGTAAAAGGATGTGATGTTCTACCACCGTCCACACCTATAAAAATAATGCCCGAACATCATACCTTCATGAAAAAAAAATTCCGAATGGAAATCCGTCTTTTTTGAAGTCGGTTAAAAACAACCAGCTGTGACACCAACTCTATTACTGATGGGGTTTAAAGTAAAAACATCAATAATCTGCCAAAGTACAAAAATAAAATATGCAAGCATAATACCATATGTAAACATTTACCCTTTTCTTTCCTTTCTTGTAGCTTTTATTTAATTGTAAACTATATGAAATAAAATGAAATATCTTTATTCAATGTTGAAGTAGTATACACTTGCCTATTGATTGTCAAATTTACTACCACCGGTTCGAAAAGTAAAGCCTCTGACCTGAGAAGGACCAGCATAAGAAACTCAGGTGGACCAGTCTTTTTTATATATGTATATTTATAAATATTATTTTTAATTATAATATGCATTACATATATAATCCTTTACTGTTTTTGAAAAAACCTTTAAGACGTTTTTTTTTCTTAGTATATATGTATTTTATATGTGAAAGTATATATTAGGCATGTAAAAAAAATACTACATTTTTTATGGAAAGGAAGACAAACGAGCAGACGGTTCACCTGATGGTAAGCGATCCCGTCGCCTATAAACACAAGCAACATCCGGAGAGTCGCGAGTGCATTGTCAATCTGGGAAATTGAATAGAATGAATCGGCACTAAGGATTTGGAGGAGAAAGAAGTGGGAAAAGAAAAGGGTAGACATGCCCATCTGGCATCCCCAAAAGTCATGCATACTTTATTTTATGCCAACTCTTTGAGGGGCGATGGATCATGGGATTGAATACAAATGTTAAAAATTGTGATCATAATGAAGATGAGAATTATAGGAACCGTTGATAGTATATCAAATATACGCTAAATAAATAAATAAATTATCCAAGCCCAAGAAAATAATTTTCCGTATTTTTACAGGTTGACCCAATCAATTTGCAAAAGGAAGTCCCACGTGTCCCGCATAGCGGCTTATGCAGTCGCAGACATTTGCACTTGGATCGAAAGGACGGGCCCTCCGAAATCTATAAGGCAACATCTAGAAAATGCTGTCGCCTTATTAATACAAGCGTCAGACTCTACGTATGCAATGGCATTCCTAAAACGAGCTTTAGCCGGCTCTATTGGTCAAATGACAATGGCCAACATGTATTCGATGTATAAAAGATACCATAAATACGTCGGCAACGCTTGAATAAAATAAAAATGAAAAACTAATAAAATAAGTTAATTAGTAAATGGCAATTTTTAATCTGTTTTCGTTTTAATTTTCAAACAATCGGACAAATAATGAAAATGAACGACTCATGTTTTAGAAGGTGAATAAAATACTCTATTCCGTTGTTTTATTCCGTAAACGGTACAAAAATTTATTATCATTTTCCCTTTGAACCCTTATGATTTTTCGCAAATCCGTTAGGATCTAGAAAATCCTGTTGTATAATAAATACAAGCATCGGATTCTACGTATGCAAAGGCTTTCCTGAAAAGGGCTTTAGCTGTCCATAAATCAAATGACAATAGCCAACATGTATTCGATGTATATCGCTTGATTAATTGTAACTAAAATTGAAAACTAATAAATATGTTAATTTGTATATGTCAATTTTTTAAGCTGTTTTCTTTTTAATTTTCAACAGCACTCTAACAAGGGGATAAATAATGAAAAACTCATATTTTAGGAGGTGAATAAAATACTTTATTCCGTTGTTTTATATAGCAAACAAGGATAAAATTTTGTTTTTATTTTTCCTTTCTTGAACCCTAATGATTTTTCGCAAATTGTTAGTTTCTAGAAAATTACATTGCATAATAAATACATATATCGTATTCTACGTATGCAAAGGCCTTCATAAAAAGAGCTTTAGCCCTATAAGTATATTTAATATTATATATATTATTTTACTAAAAGTATTATATAATATTTTTCATCTATAAGTCAAATGAAAATGGCCAACATGTATTCGATGTGCAACCGATACCATAAATACGTCGGCAACGCTTAAATACTTATATTTAAACATTGCAAGCTAATAAATAACTCGATTTGTAAATCTCAATTTTTAATCTGTTTCATTTTAATTTTCAAACAATCGGACAAATAATGACAATGAAAGACGTATTCTAGAAGATGAATGAAATACTTTATTCCGTGAAGGGGATAAAAAATTGTTAGCATTTCACCTTTTCTTGAACCCTAATTATGATTGTTAGTTGCTTTAGCCGGCTAAATGTATTATAATATTAAATAAAAATATAGATGACTTAATAATTGTATCAATTCTTAATATGTTTTATTTTTAAGCATAATTGGACCTTGACACAGAATAGAAAGTCTCTTTTTTAAAAATTTATTAAAGGAATGAAATCATTTTTTATTATTTTGTAATCGAAATCAAAAGCGAATGTCTATTAATAAAGGCATTGCAATCTACATACTGTGTCATACCCAAAAGAACTAGTGTTAGGAAGTTAACGTAGTAGTTCTCCTTGTTTAAAAACCCTAATATAAACTATTTTAAAATCATTCTAATTACTGAAGAATTTTTTAAATTATAACTAATACAGAGTTGATAGTCACCAAGCAATCCAAAAGAACAGTCATATTGTACGATTTGCCAGAAAGTAACTGACAAAAAGATTACGTGCTGTTGAATATATAGTCTATTCCAGTTGAAACAAATATATATCATCAGAAACTAATTTATTTCCATAAATGTCACAAGATTACCTAAGAATTAGAGAACAAAGATTACAAAATCAAACGTTATTGCCCCATAACATGGCTGTATTTGGAGTACTTATGCTTGTTTACTTTCTCTCTTTAATTGGAACAGACTATAGAACTCAAGACATTTCAAAAAGGGGAATTAATATTTCTTCAATTATTAGTACCATAGTTTATAACCAACCAATTATAAATATTACGAATGACAAGAACTTCAATAAAAAGCGCCAAAATTCAAATCAACGTTAGACTTTGAGGTAGTATCCGCCTGCCCATATATGGGCATTTATTGAATACTCAATGTGGATTGGACCAAATATCATCGTCATCAGTGACTCACTGTTGAAGCCGTAATCATACGTGTGGAAGTCTCTAATTCAGCGATACACTTCGCTGAAACAGCTTATGCTTTATCTAATCTTATCAAAGCGAAAGCGGCTCTATATATCAAGAATTACAATAACTCTGCTCGTACATGTACATTGACAGAGCATAGAGCAAAAGACTTCACTCATATTTAAAAAGTTGTCGTCTTGTGTCGTATTTTCAAATAAAAAGAAAAAATACAAAACTTACGATAGTATTTAAAATTAATCAAAAGTATTATTTTTCATAGTGATATTATAAACTTTATTTATATTTTTAAATAAAAACAGCAATATTTCATAATTAAATCAGTGTGTTGACTCATTGAAACAATTTTGACACATGCGTTCATTGGTCGGCGCAAAATAACGTATAGCCAACTCTCAGATATTCAGTGTCGTTCCGGTCGCCGTTGTGGACTCGGTGAATTTAGTAGTGGAATTTTTACGTGAATAACATCAAAAAATGGTAAGTGAAGAAAAATAAATTTCAGTGTTTTTTACCGTGCTGTGCTTTACTTTCGCATAATGTGGTGTCAATAATTTATAATCGCGCATTTACATTGTAATACATTCTCGTAAGACCGGTGCCGCCATATTTCGCACAACCCTTTGCAGAGTTCGCACGCCTTTTCATAAAAATAGCCATCGTCGTTCAGTGATTTTATGCCACGTGTAGTGATTTTGCGGTATATAGTTTTGCGTGCGGCGTTCCGTGACGTCGCGGTGCGGTTCGGGGTAATTTATAGGGCTTTCGGTGTTGAATTTCACGCTTGTTGGAAAGGTTACTGCATCGCGACGCCTTTTATGACGAGTAGGGGCGCCGGTTAGACCGTAAAGGCGTCATTTTCGCTTTAAAAATGTCTGAAACTATATCGGATGGGTTATCGGACGCCCGTTTCGTCGGGGGCATCGAACTTGTGGCATTGCACGGCCGCGCAATCGCATATCGCTTGCCCATATATGGTATAGCGCCCGCAGCCGCCTGTCACATCCATTTCATGTCTATTTCGGGGTGTATAGGCGTCGGACGACACTGGCCGCGCCCCGCATGTTACTTTCTCCACCATATTCCACATTTACGCAATGTCAAGGTTACATACATACGCCACCATCATACGAATTATTGATTTACCTTATCTCCCAGTAATCATATTAGTCGCTTTGCGGCACCCGATCGCCTTATTTGTTCGGTATTGATCACTTCGCCCCTGGACGTTGCCTTTCTATGGTGATTCACAATCGCCTTCAGATGAATCATTGCCTTAAAGGTTACTTGCATTGACGTATTTCTTTCTCTTTTTTAATAACGTAACTTTACATGCACCTTTATCGATTATTATATTTTTTCATCGCAATCTATAAAATAGATAACGATAATGGGATTGTCTTATTGGAATTATCTACACCATCATTCATATTATTCCATTTTTATAATTTCCTTTGGTCTTTTCCATATTATCGAATTTGATGTTACATAAGTTGAATAAATGTCAAAAATCGAAATCAAGATCATAAAGATTTTCACCCATACTTGATCAGAAGTATTTTCCAATGCACAAATTATTCCAGTAAATTTCTTTTAAATATTTTATATTAATATAACAGAGGCTAAACTTAACTTGTGCAAAATTATTAGAAAATATTGAAGAACACAAACCAAAAAAATACTGATTTGTATTAAAAATGCAATGTACATTTCAATATTTTATTTATCCATATGAATTAAATTATTGCCTGTTTGAATTTAATCTTAATTTCTAACTTTAAGGTAATTTTCTTTCAGTAAACATTTCTTGATATATCTTCATTTCAATTTGTTATAGTATGGAAAAAGTTATGACCAACATGTGTTCTGTGCCAAGACATAAATCCTATTAAATTAGTATTTAGCTTGGCATATATTTCGAAAATGTGAATACTGTACAATGAAAAGATTTATTGAGTTTTAGAGAAATAAAATATATAAAATAACTCCTTATGTTGGAATAAACTGCAAAATAACCTATGACATAAAAATTTTAGAATGATTATAACCATATAATGACTCTTTTGTAGTTGAAAGTACTGAAAAATCAATATTGAAGTACTTAATGTCAAGTTCTATTTAATTTCTGTCTTCATATCGGGATTTTTTTATAAGCTAATCTGTATGAGAACTATAAATTCCTTACTCATACTTGTTATAGTCAGTTATTATATTGAACTCTACTGATCAAGCCATTGTTCATTATTCTTGCTTTAATTTATACTAATGTAATAAAGTTAAACAAGTTTTATTTTAGGTTGTTTTAATATGCTTATTTTTATACTAGCTACTCCTGCTGGTTTAATTACTTTTGTAACATTTTGTATTAATACACTGTATCTATTGCTCATAGCGTGGTATTATATAGCATGAGGCCTTCCTCAGCAAATGGACTTTTCAACATAGGGAGAAATTATCAATTCAATCCAGTGGTACCTGTGATTAGCGCATTTACCCAAACAAGCTCTTCAGCTTTGTAATATTAATATACACTCAAAGTAGGATTTAAAATCCTTGTTATATGATAGACATATTCACAAATTATATTTAATATTTTCAGTTTTATCTGCCCTTGCTTTAGGTTTAAATTTTTAATGGAACCTTAAATCTTATTTAAAATTAAAAGGAGCCTAAGTTACTCCCCATATCTCTAGCTGTCTGCTCCAAGTTTCATCAAAATTAGTTTAGCCATTTTGGGAAATGGATTTAATATTAATTTCGTCCCTTAACTCTAACCTTGAAATTCTTTGTTTTTATATCTTAAGTTACATTATCTGTTCCACCATATGGAAGATCGAGAGATAATGATATTTATTATTAAGTCTTTATGTACAAATATTGCTCATAAAGATTAAATTCAAACTCAAAATATCTTTATTCACATAAACCAGTGGTTTCCAAAGAGGGCCTACCTGGGGGGCGCTAAAGCAATTAAGGGGAATGCCGAAACTCTCGCGTCCATTCAAGGCAATGGTTTAATTTAGGCTCTAGAGCTTTGTCAGAAAGTATTATTATTTTAGAAGGTTATAAATTTTTAGAGATGGTGCTAGATTTTTTTTTTCCAAAAATTTTTTTTTTTTAATTTGGCAATCTTTTACTAAGTTAAAAAAATAAGGTAGTTTCCCTAAATGGCAAAAAATTTGACAAAAATGTATTGATACATACATTATTTCAAAACATGTTTGAATAATATCATCACTGACTCATCATTGGTTATTTTCAACATCCTGCTGATGCCTGACACATGTATTATTCATAACAATTTTGTCAGTTTGAATTCATAGGCTTTTTTCCTGTGAATACTAATTTTGGAATGACCTTCAATACAACAATAAATATTAGTTTTATAAGGTTTTTGACAGATTTT
Organism: Graphium colonna; assembly: GCA_025505425.1. Taxonomy (NCBI): domain Eukaryota; kingdom Metazoa; phylum Arthropoda; class Insecta; order Lepidoptera; family Papilionidae; genus Graphium; species Graphium colonna. Next base: position 235,604 of record JAOCPS010000020.1, on the reverse strand, counting down.
ATTTTTATTTAAACTGTATTTGTTATTGGACAATGGTTCCCTAAGAATATCCTTACTCTTCATAACAAAATGGACTTTTACCAATATATGGGGAAACTCAATAGAAAGGTTTTACGTAAATTAAATTTAACATTTCATTTTATTATCTAGTTGTTAATTTTCGCTAGATGTCTATTTATTCAAATTTAAGTTGAGTTTAAAATGTGGCCTTTTTTTATAAAGGCAATATGTGGTATTCTTAACAAATCTATATATGAATTAACAGACATGACAGACATTGTCCTGTACACATGTCTTTGATTCGAAAATTTTGACTTATGTTTCTGGACCAAATTGTGTATCTAAATCAATTTCGAATCCCCTTGAACACACACAAAGAAAAATTATTAAAATCGGTACAGTTGTTCAGTGACCATACACTCACACACAAGAAATATATATGAAGATTTAAATGATTGTTTTTTTTTTTTTCATTTAATATATTCCCATATATTATCAGTTTTTGCCAACGACATCTTATGCGTAGATGTCGATTATCGCTACATGTAAGTACGCGAACTATTAAAAACTACGCGACCTTAAATGTATAGGCAAATGTGGTTGGTACGTAAAATTTGAGACCACCTCGACAACGTTTTTCTTTTAAATAAAAGTAGAATTTTTTAAATTAGTTTATAATTAAAAAAAATCTGGACACTCGCGGAAAAAAACATATAGTTGAACATATGATCTGCTCATTTTTTTTAGGTTCGTTTAAAATAGTCTTTCCTTTATAATCGAAACTATACACTAATTTTACCAAAATCTGTACAGTTTGTAGTCTTGAAAACAAGACGTGGGTTTGCAATACTATTACAGATTTCTTTGAACGAGTTACGTTATCACTACTAGTGCTGTTCAGCGGATGACAATACTAATTAATTATTAGGAAACCGTTTGCACAGAGTGAATCATGTCGAACACCGATAACTCTTATATTCAACCTTAGCACCTTGGTGTTTAGACACGGTCAAGTGTCAAGTTCGGACGCGCGAGCTTATCGGTGAATCATCCCAGCGTAATTGGCATGGCATTGCCTGTTTTTTTTTTCTTTGATCTCGGCTGTTGTTGTCCACTTTATCTGCGGCCAGTGCGTAGTTTGCCTGTATTATCTGTCGTTTTAATGTCGACAGATTAAATATACAATTGCGAAATGGTTAATTTTATTCTTACTTTAAAAAAATAGCATGTTTTTATTTAAATTAATAGCCTTTAGTGATGTCCATACAGAAGAGCTAATGATGTTTAAAGGACAATATCATTACGCTTTTTTGCAGACATTACACTTCATGGATTTGATTTTTGAACAAGGAATTTAATTTAAAGTATGAAAGTATGAATTTTGCCGTACATACATGACGTTTATACAATCTGATATAGAGACGTAGGATGCAATATAAACTATTTTCTATGAATAAATTTATCAATTCTATCAAATATCTCCGCAATTAGGATTTTCTTTACAAAAAGAACTACTGTAGTAGTTAATATAAAAAGTGCAGTCACAAAAAAAATTAACTTGATGCAACTTTGTATGCCATATAAAATGGGCATTGTCCTTTGTTGAATCATAGAATGATGAATCAAGAATTCTCGCCATAAGACTTTTCGAACAAGAGAAACTTGTATGTTTTTTTTGATAAGTCTTTTTGGTTTTCTGTATCACCCTTGGGTCGACTAAGATATAACTCTATTGGCATTAAGTCCGCCTTTGTATTGTATTTGAAATTGTTAAAAAATATATAGAAAAATATCAGCCAACCAATGATAATACGTAGTTTGTCAGACGGACAGAATGTTGTCTGATTTTAAATAATCCGAATCTATACACGGCCGCACCTAAAAGATAACGATACAATTAACGATATCGATAAAAAAGACAGTGATATATCGTTACGTAAACGCAAAAGAATTCCGAACCTTCAAACCTGTTCATTATAGACTTACTCTTGACCGAAGTTAGCCCAAAATTACTATGAAATTTATTTGTGCAACTGAATTAATCAAATAATTTTGTGGATATAAATTTATTTTCACTGAAAATTACAAAAACGTCTTCTCCGTTATTTTGGTTTTAAAAACAAACAACTATTCCGATTTTTATACAAATTTTGTAACACCATTGTGGACGTGTACCCTATCGGATAAAAAATATATAATCAGTTGATAATTTGCTGAGATATGTGCCAACGTTCCTAAATTTCTTTACTTTTATTTAAAAAAATAAAGTAATGAACCGATTTTTTTAAAATTTTGTCTACGAAGGGACTATCTACGAAGAATGCTTTGTCATATAATAAAAGATTTTTTTTATATTTGGTTGAAAATTACTAAGAAAAAAAATTACAAAGTTTAGTTAAGTTATTGTAACTGATTTCCATGAAAATTTTTTTAGACTATTCCGGAAGACATAAGATGAAAAAATAATTTTTAAATCTGTTTATAAATGGCGGAGATACGAACGTACATAAAAAAACATAAACATTCGAATTGAAAACTTTACTCCTTTTTTGAAGTCTGTTAAAAAATAACTAAATACTGTCATAGACGAGTAGCCAAGGATCGTGGTGGAAGGTGTGTATCAGAAGAGGCCTACGTCCAGACTACGATAGGCTCATGATGATTATGTTGACAGTCTTATTCTGCCTAATATAGATTTTAAACATGTTTGATAACATAAATAGAAATAATCTAGTAGTAAATGCATGCTTTACAAACCGGAGGCCGTGGGTTTGATCCCGATACAATCACAATGTTATTGTTTCTTTATCACAATGTTATTTGTATAGGACAGACCGATAACCCGAATGCCGGAAAATAAAGAAGACTCATGCGTCGGATGGGCAAATAAAATGTCTGTTCCTATTGTCAAGAACAGTTGACATTAGTTTCCGGATGTGCCTTCAAATATCTTGACAACTAATTAGTCTTTCGAATTCAGAATTCCTTTGGGTTACGAAGGTGAGATGCCAGGCGCTCTGTGTAAAAAGTAGTAATGTGCCGGATCGTTAATAATGCAGATACGGATTCGAATAGGGATATTTGGTGCCAAGATTCGCGGATGCGGAT
>JAOCPS010000020.1:214991-229466 GCA_025505425.1 Graphium colonna | reverse complement strand
ATCTTTTCCATACTGAAAATAAGATTTTCAAAAATCTGGGATCCTTTTTTTACTGTCTTTACTATAAAATATTTGATGGAAAAAATTATGATAGCATATCAAAATCTTTTAAGCACATAGGTTTTTATTATAGTAGTGTCCAAAAGTACTGATCACATGAAATTCAACCTAATAAATATTGTTCAATATTTTTATATGATAATGTTACAAACAATTACAATTTCTTATAATCAACATCAAAAATAGTATATTATAAATTTGGCTGTACTTCGTTTCTGCATGTTCTTATTCATTTTGGTATAATTCTTCTTTTATTTAGATCCATATTTTTATAAATAGGACCCATAAAATTTTCATGTAAAACAGTTTAGTAGTTTATTTTTAATCAATATAACTTTTGTACTTTAGTTATATTGGTTAAAAAATAAACTATGACAACCTTCAAAATCTGTTCTGTAATTTATAAGATACTAGTTGAAACAACCTAAAAGCATATTTAGCAACACCATATATTCACAAGTAGTTATAATGACCATTGAAAAGGCTGTTTTCTTGCAAGCAAAATATGTTACTGACATATGATATAGTTAGAAACTTTTTTTAGCTGATTGTATATTGTCAAAATTTGAGCCTTATTGATGCACAATTTGTTGAGTTTTTGGAATATATAACACACACGTACAATATTTTAAATGAATAATTAAGATTTAAATAAATATGAAAATATGAGCAACTAGCAGTATAATAATTATCTTCCTCCTTGCCTTTTCTTCCAAATTACTTGGGATTGGCTTCAATACAACCAAATATAACCAGAATATCAGTTGTTACACATAGCGACTGGCATCTGACCTCCACAACCAATAGAGATAAACTGTATTGGAAGAATAAATTAGGTATAAGGATATTTAAAGGCACTCTGACACCCTTTAACAACAGCCAAAGGTGTTCTTGGGCCAATTTTTGACATGCCCAATTGATGTGTTGATTGCCTATATTTTCGGGTAATTGTGTGATGAGCCTGCATTGTCCTCACTCAACCAACATACAACAGCACAAGTCATCCCCCTGCGAGAGTCGAACCCACGGCCTCCGGTTTTTAAGCAAGCGGCCATACCAGTAGGTTACGGAGGCGGTTGTGTGATAATGTATTATATGGTGTGTAATAATTATAGAATGTAAATATATAAATGTCTGTATTTTCAGCTCGTTCGACGCGCTGAAGAAGTCTTTGGTGGGCGTGCAGAAGTGCATTCAGGCGACGGACCTCTCGGAGGCCTCACAGGAGGCTGTCGAGGAGAAGCTGCGCGCCACCGACCGCCAGTAGACGGACGGACAAACGACCTATATATATACGGCGGGGCGGGGTCGGCCGGGGGCGTGACCCACGATGACACGCGTCATGTGTGACCCACAAGAGATTGACACACGAGAGAAATATCACAGGAAACTACAAGAAATTGACACTGCGCGAGAAATACGTTACTAGAAAGATTACGAGCGTTGTATATGAGTGACAAGAATAATACAACTGGCAATAGAAATCACTGCATTATGCCACCAAGACCTAAAAAGTTAAAAGATAACTCGCATTGTATGTGCAAGAGTTATAGTCCTAATAGACGATTTACACTATATGTGATAAACAAGAGTTTAAAATAGGCCAATTTGATATCCTAAAAGATGATCACTCTGTACATGTTACAAAAATTCCTTCTCGAAGAAAAAGTCTCGCGAGAGATTGGATAACAGCAATTGTGGCTCTATTTACTCATGGTATTTTATGTGATATTATGTGAAGTGTACCGAGTTTATACTCGAGGTTAACAGTGCATATGATTTGTGTCATGGCGGGTCACGGTCCGCATAGTCGATCTCAGTAGGAAACGTCCCGCTCTCTTATAGGTTTCTTTTTATATATCATTTCAGTTCTTAGCTTTCTGATGTCGAGCGGTTGGGGTTCTGATATGTACAGACAAACATAACACCCTCTGTGTATATTCGCACCTAGCCGCTAGGAGAAAATTGTATAGCGATTAAGGAATCTTTATGTGTAATAATTTAAATTATACTAATTATTATATATATTTTTCCTACAATGTAACTAAAGAGTAAGTAAAGCTCAAACTAAATTAAAACGCAAGTGGATACGTGTCTTGTTTTTTTGTCTACGGTCGCGCGCCGCGTAGGCTTTTTATACTGATTAGATTGTAATATAATAAAATAAAAAAATGGTGAAACGATTTTTGTAACGATCGCCTAATCCTTTGTTTGGTTCAATTCGCTAACGTAAGCTTAGCCTGTTTGGCGGTTGGATGAGTATTTTGTAACCGATTTATCCAGAAATACACTCGATATAAGTGACATGAGTGGTTTTATTTCAATCCTTTAATCCTTATATGATGCTCGGTTCCTAAGGGTCGCAACAAGATTACATTGGTATATGAGAGACCCTGGATCGTCCCTAGATCGATCTACCCATAGTCTCAAACAAATGTAACAACTGTTTCGTATTTTTCGTAATTTTGACAAGTCATATTTTTTTATTTTGAAGCTCTTGATCTTTCGTGTAGGACATGTTTGAAATTACAAAGAAACATCCGACACCGAAATGATTGACGTTTTAAAAGAAAATGGGTGCACAATTTGGTTAAGACTGTAGGGTCTTTTCTATATCAATGGCATGGTAAGAACAACTGTTTTCCCTCTTGCATCTGGCGTCAAAAACTGAAGAAAAACATTTTGATTGTTGGTTACAGAGGCAAGTGATTCATCATCAAAAAATAATATCCTAGCTTTTTACTTCATAAAGATAATTCAAAATTTCTTTGCAAAATGTTATTGTTCACTGAACTCCTGCATGGAAAATTGTAGTTAATGTTATCCTTAGGATTTGGCAAAAAAGTATTAGCTAGACGTAATATAAATAGAAAACTAAAGACAAACATACGGTAGAGAATTTTAAGAATAATAACCTTCAAACTCAAATGAATCCAAGTAAACTTGCCGGCTGTTACTTAACATTCAATCTCCAACGCACCCACTCAATACTTGCACACCTTGGATATTTAAATATATATATATATATATATATATATATAATATAATCTTCAAAATATCCTGAACTCCCTACATAAAAACTTCAAAGTTTATTTTAAACTATTTCCTTTTCGACTACTCAATAGCCTTTAAAACATGATACTTTTAAAATATAAAACTTAACTATAATATCCTTAAAGTCCTTCTGTTAACACTGTTCAATACATAAATTATTAACTAATTATTAACAATAAAACTGTTCAATACATAAAACCTCTAACTCATTCTTGACTGCTCAATACATGAAAACCTTGTTTAACTATAATAACCTTAAACTCCTTGTCGACTCCTCATCTCCATAAACTGAGTTTATTTAAAAAAAACCTCAATCTCCTTTACTAATCTCCTCGACTACTCAACAATAATTTTAACTTTAATCACATCCACTTAAACATAGAACCAATACTCTAATTGAGTATTGCCATTCCTATTCAAATCTGTTTAACTCTATTTAACCCGTCAACCATAACAAACAACTTCACATAAATTTTGACTACTTCAAAAAACATTTCATTTCTTCTCTTAAATTTACTTTTTTATTACTTCGCATTAACAGCTTGTATAGTATAGTTAGAAATAATAACAGGATTACAGTGCTTTTCCTAGACATTTAGTATATGCGTTTTAGTGGTCCTATGTTTGCCAATATAGACTATTAAATCGGAGACCGTAAGTTCGAATGCCGAGTGATGTTAATGAATTTATGTGGTTGTTTCTTTAGTAGGATTATGTTACCCAATGTTTAGAAAACTTAAATAATAATTAATAAACATGTATAAAGTTGGTCCTGCGTAGGAGAAGCGTTGGGCATTTGTGCGATATTGGACACAGTCGTTTAACTGCTGTGGTCAATGGTGTGTAGAAGGACGTTTATTTTTCCTTTTTTTGTTTTTTTTTTAGAGAAAAGAAGACGAGTAAATGGTTCACCTAATGGTAAGCGATTCTGTCGCCCATAGGCACACGCAACTTCCGGAGAGTCGCGAATGCGTTGTAACCCTGGGAAACTGGATAGAATAGGTTTATTGGAAAGAATGGGTCGGGATTGGAGATTAGTAGTGGAAAGAAAAGGCGACATCCCCGATAGTCATGCATACTTTCTTTTTTGCCAACTTCATAAAGGACAGTGGTACTTTGCGTTTGGTTGCGTAGAAGTGCTGCAAAAGCTGTGAAAAGATGTTATGCTCCTCCACCTCCAATATGTTTGGTTAGATCAATACTCCCCAGTCTGCAGTTACATTTTTTGTGCTCCTGGTTCTATAATTTAATTTTACCATTTTTGGATGATCAAACCAATACAGTTAAATATAAAGAGTTAAAGAATAATATAGTAGGGTTTCGTAAATAAAACACCATTTTCTAACATTTATTTATAACTTTAATGACAGCATGCAATACTGCCGCCACATAAATATAATCTAACTTACATCTAAATATTTGTAATAATAAAGATTTTAGTAATTGTAAATTGTTGATAAAATTTCTGATTGGATGAAAAAAATCAATTCAAGCTGCTTTATATTTTCTGTGTAAATTTAATGAAGCCCTGAAACCATGTTTAATACGTATATATTTTACTTCATTGTAAAAATTATAATATATCTGTATCATAGAATTGAAGAAGTTGTAAAAAGATCCTAAATAATTAAAATTAAGTTTTTATATAAAACCTATAATTTAGACTGTTGTCGTACTGAATAAAGAAATAAGTTTATACAGTATGTAGCATGTAAAATTAATAGTAATTATTGTATTACTATACATGTAAATATATCAAGTAACTTGCTCCTTTCTCTTATTATTTAATATTTATTGTATTTAATTTCAATTGTGCAACAACATTTCTTTTTCATGTTTTAATTAATTTTATATGAAATAATTTCTTTAGGCAGAAGAAATTCGAAGCATTTTAGACGATCTACTTTTTAAATTGAGGAATGAATATCGTTAAAAAGATATGTTTTAAACATGTAACAACTTATCTACACGCTAATTATTTTTTTTCAAATAGAAATTGCTTATCACATTCAAAGACTAGATAAGTTTTTAAAATATAAAAATTTTAATTCCTTTCGCATTTTATAATTACCGCCATGGACAAAGACTAATTAAAATTAAAAAAATATTCGTTTGAATTATTTCATACAGTTTTTAAGTATTTTTACTAGGAAAATTAGGCCTATTGCTAAAAATATTCCATTTGAACAATTATTAAAAATGTGCGTTATTCTTTATAGTTACTATTTATGGCATAATAGAATGTATCCCTTATGTCACTATGGCTAGTGCCAGTGTAGGGCTGAACGTGCACTGCGTCAATTCACAGCGCGGCCAATGATTCATAGTTTTATTGCATTTTGACTTGGTCACTTTTATCCACACGACAAAAACGCCGCAGTGCGCGTTGCACGTAGCATTTACGTTTTTTGACCGCACGTCAAAATGTCTCATTGTTTTACGCCACGCATCGTTTTGCCACAATGCGCGTCCGGCTTAATTTATTATTTAAGAACATAAGAAGTATGTATTTCGAAAACATTACAGACTATCGAGTTTTTAGGCCAAATAAAGAGGAAAAAGCGTCTATGACAGATTTTCACATTGTTCATTCTGATTATGGCAGGTAACCAGTTTTGTAAGCTATATAATGTAAAGATCTTTTTTAATATTCAATTCATTTCGTTTTTTTTTCTTGAAAATATTAATATTCTAACCTTATCAATGTAATATTTTTTTTTTGTAAGATAATCATTATTATTTTCATACAATGATAAAAAACATCCCGTTAGTCATATTGCTTTAGCACTCGATATACCGTATATATTAAAGTTTAAAAAACTCGAATAAATTCAACACAACTTAAATTTGAATTGACAATAATTAACTTTAAACTTCATAGGCTATCTTTTTATTTAGTCATAAACGTTAAAGATGGACTGAGCAATACTCTATTTCTCAAAATTGGTTCGACCGTGCAACGTTAAATTTCTTTTTATGCCTAAAAATTAGTAAACTTATAACGTAGATCAATCAAAATTCTATATATTTTAGAGCGTTAACTAAAAAAACTACCTTTGAAACAAAAAAAAATGCATAAACATTGGTCCAACCGTTTGGGAGATTCAGAAAGCATATAACAATTTTCTACATGCGTTGGGGATTTAAAATAGGCATTAGCTGGCCATTTTTTCTACACACTTATCTGGTTCTGGGACGCTCAGTCCATTTCTAAGTTTGTTCTTTTTACATATAATCCAGTCCATATATTAGGAAAAAATCTGGCGTTTTGCCTAATCTCGTCATATATATTAAATCAATCAGATTGTTACTTATGTGAAGGCCGGCTGCACACACGCGGTTCTTTTCGGAACAGGACGTCGAAAAGTAGAGGAGATTGCATACAAAAAAATTATCCCATTATACGTACAGCAACCGGACGTGTGCACCACATTTTATATGGAAACAGTGCATTCGGTCGGCAACACGTTTGGACAAACCGACGCGGATTCCGTATATGTGCGGCCGGCCTCAGTTACTTATGCACAAGGCAATGCTTTTAAATACGACATCAATAGAACAAAGGCATAAAAAAGACAATACAACTGTTTGATATAGAGCTAGAAGTTTGTAATGACTCGTTCATAGCTGAAAAAAAAATAAGTGAGATAGTTTATTCTTCATTCCCTTGGTCTGTAACAGACGATCTATCTCCTATCTGTCTGTCATTCTATTTCGTAAAATGACAAGTTCTTGACAAAATTATAATTTGTCTATGGTCATCCAAAACTGAGAAATTCTTGACACAGTTAAAATTTTTGTTGTAATTAAATGCTGATTGTGCTTATGGTATCTGCCGGGGCGGTTGTTACGCTGGGTTGTTGTACCGCCGGGTCCAGTAAAGGAATGCTGTCTGTTGTGTTACTGGAATATAAATTCGATTAAAATTGTGTGTTAGAGGAGAATAGAATAGTATTTATTGTAAAAACTGTGTACATAATAGTCTTAAAATTTAAAATGTTTCAACAGGTAGAAGTATATCAGAGGATTTAAAAGTGAAACCTAAGTTGTAATTTTAAGTAATAATTAAAGATAAACAAAACTCATCTATTAGGCTAAATCTTTCGTAAACTGCAAAATATCAGCAAATCTGCCTTATTCTCCTAATACCTTATAACATTGTCTATGTATATATACTTTTATATATCTTCATCTTCATAGAGGGTTTCTTGTGTAAGTGACTTATGTGAACTTTCTAAATAGTTTCTATCTTATAATACATGTATTTCCGTGAATGGAAAACTTACCTTGTTGGGGGAAGCATTGGCTCACCCACTATATCTTCGCAGCGTGTCGAAATAGGCGGCGGCTTGGTCAGAATCGGTAGCGTCATGCTGATGGTAGTTGTGAAGTATCCGTACTGTTTAAAATATAATAATTTCAATACAAGAAAAACCATAGATTTACAATCATGAACAAAAGTATTGTTCCCTTAAACTACAAATGTTAAAGATAAGAAGTTTTTTTTTAAAAAAAAAAAAAGTGTACGCACGTAATAAGTTATATTTGTTTGGCTTAACATAATAAAAATCTTTCTAAAAATGTAACCTTTCACGTTATCCTACGTTTGTTAAAAAACGACATTAATGCCTAATAGAAAAAAGGATATTTGATACATTAAAAGTTTTATTATAACGCATTATCAAGCTAAATAAGATTTATTTAAATTTCATATACACTACATGACAAATGACGACATGACATTTTGACTAACTAACTTCACAACGTAGTGCGCGCACATTGTAAAAATGTACTCTCTAGCTAACTTCATACTGTCGTTCGGTGTGCGCGCGTATCATTAAAATTTACTCTCATCATTTTCCCCAAAGGCATCAAAAGAAGTATAACTTCAAAAAAATTTTTCTTGTTCGACACGGAAAAAGTAAGATTGAAGTTTTTATATATGTGCATAATTTTATACTGCGCAGCGAATCTTTGAAGACACAGATGGTGACCGACATTAACACGTAAATGACGGGGGCTGATTTTCATTTGTTTTGCTGTGAGGCGGCGTTCAAATTAATCCCGCGCTTGGTGGCGTGATTTTTGTGTCACGTATCCTTAGCACACTAATATTTAATGAAAATATTAAATTCATTTTCATTATTTTAATTCTCAGCGGCTAATAGCACAATCGAATGCAGGTTACCGGTGGTAAGCGCTTACTTTGCTTCATCGCCTTTATATTACATAAAAATGCTGTGAAGGTGTTTAGACTCCAGAGAAAATAAATATGAATATTTTATTTTTTAGTGGCTCTCACTCAAGTATTATTTAGTCTACTATTAGATTAGTATTATTAACAAATAAAGAAAGCAATCCATTTTAAATGTAAAATTAGTCTTTAAGTTACCACATTTTATATTACAAATGTCTATGGATCATAATCTGAAATAAAGAATAAATAAATAAAACAAAAAAATATTTCTTACCATAGTCAATGCCAGTACCAAATATATAGCGGGAGTAGTCCAGTGCGATGCGTTTTCAATAGCGGCAACACCCATAGCCCAATTAACAGCGAAAAACGGCTCCAGAATCAAACAGAGATTGAGATAACTTTTCAGCTCGTTGCCTTCCGTACTCCAACTCCATTTCAACCATAGAGGCTCGGTGGTATATATAGTAAGGACTGGTCCATTATCTTGGTTCCCTTTGCCTTGGTTGTTCGCCTATAATAAATAAACAATATTATTAACACACAGTTTTATAGTGTGAAGGTCGTATATACTAGCCTCGAAAAAAATGTAATGATGAAAACAATTTAAAAAAATTAAAGAGGTATTGTTCATCGTTCTCTTTCTTGCTTCAGGGTTTATTAGATTTCACCACACATGTAAAGTAGTAAGAAAATAGACTGCGGTATCGACAAACAATTGAGAAAAAATGGGACAGATAGAGCGTCTCATACGAAAATTACTTGTATTACTTACTCCTAGGATTCTATGGCTACATCATTTTCTAGCAAATAAGAATAATACAGAAAAGCGAAGAATCGCCACTCTCTTTGTCTATGGTTTACTGGACTAAATTATTTAAACAATTTTAAGGAACTGAAACACTTACGTCGTTTTCATCCTCGTTATTCCCTTCATTATTATCCATATTAACGTAACAGCTATCTTCGCAACCATTGTATTCCTTGTCCAAAGTCTCCGAGCTATCAGTGTTCTTCCTACTAGTTCCTGCTATGTACACATTATCAAGTGTATCAACACTACCAGTCTTATTTTCTTCTCCCTGACCGTTCTTTCGTATATTTGCTTCGTGACGATCGAGTAATTCTTGCAATTTAGTGCGCAGCGATTCCGATTGTTTTTTATAAACTCTTTTCAAACCAAGAAGGATAATTGCAGTGTTTATTATTATCAACAACATAACTGGCACCATGAAACCCATTACCATGCCCTTTTCAAGTGACATCCAGCAATAGTGCTTAATCTCGTATTGTTCCATAGACAATGCGTAGTTAAACTGTAATGGTAATAGATGTTATGATGGCGGATTAATCTTGATACCCGACACTGGCTCTTAAACTGATATAAACAAACCAAAAAGAACATACGAGCAGATGGTTCACCTTTTTTTTCTCTTATGGAAAGGAAGACAAACTAGCAGACGGTTCAACTGATGTTAAGCGATCCCGTCGCCTATAGACATACGCAACATTCGGAAAGCCACGAGTGCGTTATCAACCAGGGACATTGCATAGAATAGGTATATTGTAAAGGATCGGTCGGGATGAATTAGGAGGGGGAATGAGTGGGAAAAGCCGGATGGCTATGACTACCCTTCCGGTAGTCATAGCCATCCGGCATCCCCAAAAGCCATGTATACTTTATTTTATGCCGACTTTATAAACTTCTACTTGTGATTGACGTTTAAAATCTACATGTTAGGATTCTCCAGCTGATTTGCAACATTTGATAGAAAGGTAATTGCAGTGGGATGGGAACATATCATATATTGGGATAAGAAAGAGGCGAGAAAGAAGAGGGTAAGAGTGGTCATCTGGCAAGCCAGGTGTACTTTATTAAACGCTTGTTTTATAATAAGTCGATGACATCTCCCCAGTTATGCGACCAGTAAGTTGCAGCAGCTGAATGTAAGTTGTTGAGTTCTAGTGTTTGAAAAAATCTTAACTCAACTAAAAAAAGTGATTTTTAACTAAAACATCTAAATACTTTTAATATATTACCATAACAATGAATGCCGGTATTCCGTAGGCAAACAGATAATTGTACTTTAGCGGCATGAAAGAACCGTAAGCGCAATGCTCCGCAAGGGCAGCCGCAAGAGCGACGATCCAAGTAGCACATGTCATGTAAGTGTAATGGAGGAGCAATGCCACTCTCTCGCACTGAGAGGGGGAAGCAACACCCTGTAGAAAAACATATTCTTTATACGAATACATAAGTTAATACGCGAGCATACGCGATTCAGGTTAACCTAAGAACATTGACCAAATAAAGTTTTAATTCATTGGTTGTTAAACAAAGATAAAATACAGACATCAACAAACGTCGCTAAGTCACTAAACGTCAACAAGTCACTAAGCTATTTTTATATAACATCTTGTATATCAATATGAATCAGCTGCGCTATGAATTCAATCGGATCTTACTCGGGGAATTTTAATTTGGATTTACTCTAGTTTGCCATGACATTGTATAAGATCGTCGGACATTAAAATAATCAGTATTCAGATTTCAGGTTCTCACCTGTCAGTAGTCAGATTTCAGGTTCTCACCTGCATCTATTAATACAGTTTATGAATTATTTTATTAATATTATTTAATTCAATTCCTAATTTATAATATATTTTTATTTATTTATATTTTATTATAAGTATTTTTAAAATATTTTTTTAACATTTTTTTCATAATCCCATGAAAAGTGGGGATGTTACAATCTGTATATCGATTCTTGTGCCTCATTAAATTATCGTAATTATTGTGACACTAGAGTAAACAAAAACTGTAATATTCAAGTTTGTACAATTGCAACTAAAGAACTTTTGATAAAACATTAAAATTTCATATACCTTTAGACTATATTGGACCATCCAAAGGAAAATATGTAGATCGACGTTATAAGTAATTTTAGTAAAGCTATGTCTCAAAAATTGTGTTCCGGACGTAAACAAAATCAAATATCAATGTATTTCCATACTAAATAAATCAGTAAATCTAGCTTTCGCTATGAAAGCTTACTTTAGTTCAGAATTGACGGACAAAAATATAAGCTAGGGCAACAGTTCTTGGGAACCAAAATGAAGTTTGTGATACAACGAGGCGTTTCGTCCTAATATCATAAGGGTGGATTGAAGGGACTTACTAATAACTGATTACCTGGGCAGCCTTCATCGTCCTTTTCTAAACAAATCGGAAGTTGTGGATTTAAATTCTTCATAATAAGGGAGACAATTACTAAAAATTTAAATGATCTATGCGTCGCATTGGCCCATAAATACTCGGTCCTGTGCTTGTCACTTCTTCAGGCGTATTGATATCCATTCATCGGATTGAGAGTATAGTAAAAAAGAGTGCATTGTGTTTGACAAAACATGTGCAAAATGATAGCATGCAATATATCCCTTCGCAGTTAAATGACCTCAAGTTAATTGTGAAGGAGTTTACGGCTTAAAAGATTTATTTTTCAAATTTTATATGCATATTGAACTCACCACTATAGCTTGAACGTAAATTAGGGTACAGGTTACCAGACAGCAGCAGAGGTTAATAACAATAGGATACAGCTTGCCATCTTTCCGGAAATCCGCTGCGGTTTTACTCCACATTAGCCACATCATAGCCGCCAATAGCATGATAACCGTTATTGCATTATTTACAAAAATCTGCCAACATTACAAAAAAAAAACATAAAATTAAATCACAGACTAAGTAACAGTCATAGTTATTTATCGAATGAATTAGTATAGGATACGGCGTAATAAAAACAACTATTTTACCAATATTATCCATTCATTTCGTGGTCCGTGACAATTGCTAAATCCGTAAAGGTATGTAACACTATCAATAATGTTATGTTCTTTAAGGTCGCCGTCTCCCAGCGAATCATCAGGCAGTTCTACTTCATTTTCAGCTTTCTCCATCTTATTCACTAAAAGAAGATTTTATTTAGACATCACATTATTAGCAGCGTAATATCAAAAAAAAAATCATATACTTTACCTAAATTCTTAGAAAAGTCTTCTGGGTTAGGATACAAAGGAGGGTTATCGTCGTAAATGGAAGACGTGAAATTAGATGTAACTTCACCATATTCTGTGTCGTACGAATTTATATCGTAATCAGTCCTGTCATCTGTTTTAGGATAAGTAGTTTTATGATATTTTATAGAGACCGGTTCGTATGAACGATATGAGCCTTGTTTTTTATTTTGGAAGAAGCTATCGTCTTCGCTTGACCTCCGAACATGGTGAAGTGTGTTATTTTGCTGGTTAGCTGAAAACGAAATAATTTATATATAGTGATATTTATTTAAAAAAATATATACAGATGAATTACTATTCAACCAGAATACCTTTAACATATGTAGCAAAATCCGCTATAAAAAGTATTAAAAATATGGTTTTGGATATAGAAATAGCCATATGAGAACTAGGAATAGACATATTTTCAAATTAAAAGGAAATATTGTACTACATAAATGTTTAAACTCGTTTACTGTAACTAACTAAGATTAATTTTGCGAGACTTGTTTATTTTTAATGATATCGATTTTCCAAGTCCCTATTCATGGTCAAGTAATCAATAGAATGGTAACGTTCCTTTACACGTCTAAAATTTTTTAATCATGAGTTTAATAATTTAAGTATCCATTTTTATTTCTTCTCTATATAGAGATAAAACGCCAGAAGTATTGATGGATTTATTATAAAATTAAATAAAATACACAAAAGATTAAAGTGTTATTCATTTTATATAAAAAGAATTCGTTGTTTATGGTTTTACGGATCGGTATCAGCATATTTATTTTTTTTTGTTATCACTTGTCATGTCACCTGATTGACTGTTTTTCGTCGTCCTTGTCACCTTGTCATCAATAATTCAATTCAAACGCAATTCATAATGCAATAAGCCCAAAAATAGCTTCAGGATGAGTGCAATTTTGAAATTCATCCGTGAGAACCACATTTTGGCTGTAATAGAACAGGCTGTTGCGAAAAAGAAATCCCGCTTGAGCCTTAATGCCTTTGAGATCACGGAAATACCCAATCTGCTGTATACTTGTTTCGACGTCGAACATCTATATTTGCATAAAAACAAAATTTCGTTTATATCGGTTCAACTAACTCAACTGTCGAATCTTACTACCCTGACTCTTGATTACAACAACATAAATTCGCTTCCATCGGAGATCAGGAATCTTAAAAACCTTGTTAACTTAAACATAAGCTACAATCCATTGAATGAATTGATACCTGAAATCGGGGAGTTGGAGAATTTAGAGGCGTTTTGGTGCAATCGTATTGGACTCAGAAAAATACCAAAGGAAATAGGAAAATTGTCAAAGTTAGATACTTTTGGAGCAAGAGGTAATGAACTTAAAGAAATACCAGAAGAAATGACTGCTCTGCAAAAACTAAGGTTTGCTCTTATTCATAATTAAAATTCCACATATTTGTTTTAAATGTATTTTTAATGTAAATGTATTTCAATAGAAAAAATTTAAGTACTGTTATAACATATCTAAGTATTAATATTTTTTCAGTAATAATTTAAGATTTTGTACCAAATTAAATGATTTGGTATCAAATTAGAATAGGTTTTAAGTAGAGTTACTTCGAGGTTACTTTTTTAATTTTACATAAAAATGTTTTGTTTTAAAAATCTGTATATGCATTAAATCAACCAATTGGAAATATTTCCTATTTATAATATTTACAGATGTTGTGATTGGGTCTCAAAAATGGAGGCTTTTCATACAAATTACAATCTTTATATTTTTTTTTCTCAAAAAGTCATTTGTTACCACAAAAAATATATATAAATAATTTCGCTTTACATGGGTCTTAATAATTACGGTTCTCTATTGATAATTTTTTTTTACGTTTAAAATTGCGTATGCAACCAGTATGAAATAATACGGTTTTTTCTTCTGATTTTATAGTTGTACGAAATGTTTTCAGATTAACTTAATTTTTTTTTATTTATAAATATTTTTACCATTATTATCAGCAAAACCATGAATCCCTAATACCATCTTTGTTTATGATATTGCTACGAGCCCCAATGCAAAATAGTTCGTCTAGTATGGAAAGTAGTACAAGCCGTAAAATATAGAAAGTAAATATTG
>JAOCPS010000020.1:196451-208181 GCA_025505425.1 Graphium colonna | reverse complement strand
TAAATATGGCAGAATAGTTATAGTTAGAAGATTTCTTACTGCTTTTTAAAATATATTTTATTTCCATAACAACTATTGCCGACTTTATTGTGGTAATGGACTACGTTAACATTGAATTGTCAGCGATAATGTACTGAATGCCATCTAGACTTATCTATAAAGCTAACTGACAAAGAAAACTCTTTATTAAAATATAATTAATTGTGTTGCATACTATATACTTTTCATGTATTCTGTATAAAATTATCGTAACGACACGTTACTTCGTAACTTTTCGAAAACCATAATATCTATATCAGAAACTGGAGACTTTAATAAGAATAAAACTTTTATTTCTTACACAAAAAATAAAACATTTCTTTAACAGAATACCGTTCTACATGTCGACCGACTGCGAGAATCTGCTGAAAAAATTCCTGGTGCTCAACCCGGCTAAGAGGGCTTCTCTGGAGAATATTATGCGCGACAAATGGATGAACACCGGTTACGAGGAAGATGAACTGAGGCCTTACGTGGAGCCACAGCAGGACTTCAAGGATCACAAGCGGATAGGTGAGAAATTTTGAGTGAATTTCTACATTATGCTTGTAATAAACTCATTAATCCAGCAGACTTTGTCTGATCTTTGTGAAAAGGTCTAAGTTTTTAAAAAAGATAAATACGTAATCACCGGATTCAACTTAAAAAACACTTATAAAGTTTGCGGGACTTTCTGGGTAGCCGGATGACCATCCCTTCCCTCCTCTTTTCCCATACCTTAATCTTATTATTCCTTAATATATTCCCGACCTGCCATATTCATTAAACCGTTTTCTTCAATTTCCTAAGTTGACACCGCACACACAACTCTCCAGATGTTGTGTGTCCATGGGCGAAGGGATCACTTAATATCAGGTGAACCGTCTGCACGTTTGTCATACTTTCCAAAAAAAAAATTCAAGGATTAGCCATCATGTGGAGCCCTACCAGGACTTCAAGGACCACAAGTGGATTGTTTTGATAGATAGTTTTTGAGAGAATGTCAATGTTATGATGAAAAAGTAGTCTTTTGATAAGTAAATTAGGTCAGTTATAAAGGAGTTTGAGTCTTATATCCTTTGATAGGTGATTGGGTAATTTGTTTAGGTTTTTCAAATAAATATTCGTCTTATATTGTTATGATGTAGGTCTTCATATATTTTGATGAATATTTAGGTTAAAGAAGGAGTATATTCCATAAGTATGTTCCATAACATTGGAAGAAGGTGGGATACTTTGATAAGTGAATTTGTTTATATGTGAATTTTATTTTTATGAGAAGTTAGTGTAAATTCTGGGTAGATTTGAGGTGACTGTGAATTTGATCATGATAAATGAAAAATAACAATTATTTGTACCATATGTGTGTATTTCTTGGTATTACTAATAATGTTACTTGTGCGAACACGGTACAACGGTACACAGGTAAGGTATTATATTTTAAGTTCTTTTTCTACAATATACTGAGGAGCACTGTCTTATTAAATTATCATACTATAAGAAATGTGTTACTGCAGAGGATGACAATCAACTACAGAATTAAGCTATGGTATTATTATTATTATGAAATAAAACTTTATAAGAATATATATAATATACTTGATTGGTGAGTCACCTTCGATATTAAAGCAAAGCACACTCAGTAGTCGATTGCCATCATATTTATGTAATAAAATCAGGGGCATAATTTTAGCCGAAGTTTTCCAATAAATTAATGAAGTGTGGCGGTACAGCGCGACGCCTACCCAGCTGAGCACGCAGCAGGTCATCGACCTCCCCGCCACTTCGGCTACGCCGTGTCCGCTAGGCTGAACATGAATTGCGCAATATTTGTTTTTAACTATAGATTATGTTAAATCCGTCGTAAATCAATGTTTATTTGTAATAATATTTTTATTCTTCGTATATGATCCCCACATATGGCGTCTTTGTATATTGAAGGTGATGACCAATCACCCTGTATAATTTAATGTGATGGTTAGCAAGAGACAACAATTTCTAACAAATTTATTAATTTTAAATGTCAATTTTTTTACGTAATATATATATATGTATTCTATATATTGCCCTAACTTATAATATAGTCTATTATAAGCAAAATAGCCTTAAGAAATTAACCAGCTAATTACTCTTTCTTTGCTAACGCTACTAACGGCACCTATAAGGAGATAAGAAAAAATACGAGAATAATTACGTTTTTTATTAAGTTTGTATGCCTAACCCAAGAGATATGAAATATATGGATATATTATTTATTCCAATAAATGAAAATCAGGTTTTTTTAAAATTTGGAATATGTGCATATTGCAAATGGTTGCTTTGAAAAAAATCTAAGAAAAATAAATAAAATTAATTTTGTTTAATTTTATGTCCTCATATTAAGTAATTTTTAAATTACAAAGATAATGTATAAAATTTTTGATTTGTAAGTTTTCAAAAATATTAAGTTTTTTTTAGATTTTTAATAAAATGTTATGCCATAATTTAGGTCAAGTAAGGGAATTAACTATTTATATGTTCTTGAAAAAATATGTACCATACTTTTTCTCTATAACAATATGGATTATTTCTGCTATATTGGAATTAATTTAACTAAAAAAAAAATGCGTATCCATATATTTCATCCAATAGCTTAGCTATGATATTATCTAAACGGTGTTCTTATATTTCATGCGTACACAAAAACAACTAACGGCACAGCGCAAGTTGGTATGTGACCCTGACGCCAAATTGTTAGTTCTCTGTATGTCTGTCTATATGTTTGTCTGTTTTGTCTGGATGTTTCGACATTGTTTGTGCGACAGCGGTCGATTATGTCTTGTTGCTCATCGGGAAAATAAAAAAAAAAACACTTAAAAAAATATAACTCCACCAGATGGACTCAATGTCCAACATGATTTGTCAAAGTGACATAATCCGTCAAAGTGACGTACCTGTCAATCTGACATAAAGTGACAAGATCGATCAAAGTAACGTAATCTGTCAGTGGCGTAAATTGGCACTGACTTTTGTTTTCTAAATGATGTCATCTGTCAAAATGACGTTTGCTCTCAAAATCTATCTGAGTGACGTGAGCTGTCAAGATCAACATGCGTGTGTGCTTGGCTGTGTTTTAAAGTCAAAGACGTAAATTTGACTCGCGTTTCCGATGAGACAGGATTATTTATAATTTTTGCTTTCGTGTGCATGATGTTGGTTTTAGTTCTTTACTTTAGGCACATTATTATTTTGGTATGTGTTTTTAGTTTTTGTTGGAATTATGATTAGAGTGCTTTTTACTGTAGGCGATTTAGTTTTGTATCGATGTAGTTATTATTTTTATCTACGTAGGGTTGTGATTATTCGTGATAAATGTTTGTAGACAAAGACGGATTTGAGTTTGCATTGAAAATAAAATATTTTGATGGTAGTACGATATGTAAATGAGTTGTTCACTAAGATTTTTCGGTTTTGATTGTAATTATTTGGAAATCAAGTATAGGTATTATTACGAAATAAGTTTTTGTTTGTAGTGTTCATAACATTATGATTTTGTTAAAAGATTCTCCTTCTTAAATAGTTGTATATCTTACTTGTCATTTATGCAATGTTAATTGAATGAATCAATGTTTTTGTTAATTATTAGAATTGTAATAAGAATAATGATTGGATCTATTCGAGATTCGTACGCATGTATGTGTGTTTTGTGTAGTGTTTATTAATATTACGAAGGGTTGGAATGTATGTGTGTGTTTAATTTTTACAGAGGCGTTAGTCTGCTTGGGCTACAACAGGCAAGAGATCGAGTATTCTCTGGCGGAGGCGAAATACGACGATGTATTCGCTACGTATTTGCTACTCGGTCGAAAGAGTACTGATGTAAGTAATTTTTAATTGATTTTTTTTCCTTGAAACAATTAAACTAATTGACATTTTTAAAAAAAGGAGGTTCTATTTTTGTTTTATCTATAAATTTGTATTGAAAGATCTTCTTTTATCGGAAAGAATATAATTTCGGTTTTGTTTCTTAAATTCTCTGAATAAAAACACTTTCTATGGTTCATTTTCAAATTCGCTCATTTTATAATACCAAATTGAAGGGTAATATAATATCAGTGATTATCTAAATGGTAACACAACCTGTTAATGCACTGTACGCTCCAGAATCTTTAAAATATATATTAAAAGATTACATTTGTAATACAAATCATAATTTAAAAAAATATTTATAAACTTATATATAAAAAAAGACTGGTTCCGCTGAGTTTCTCACGCCGGTTCTTCTCAGGTCAGTGGCTTTACTTTCCGAACCGGTGGTAGTAATTTCGACAATCAATAAGGAAGTGCAGCACTTCAACAATTAATAGAGATATTTCATTTCATTTTATTCCATATGATGTATATAACACACCCTAGAAGGGTTAATGATTAATGAACTCCTGTCTCTAAAACTGCCAACTTTTCGTGTGTTGTAAATGTTTGTAATCGATGGTTATTCCCTAACATCAGGTGAAATGTCTATTCGTTGGCCAAAGTTTGTGTTAAAATTAGGTCTTTTTTTATATTGACACTATAAATGAGTAAATATCACGTTTTTATTAATAAATTGTGCTTTTCCAGCCGGAATCGGACGGCAGTCGGTCCGGTTCTTCTCTATCGTTGAGAAACGCCGCGGCGCCACAGCAACAACAGCAGGCGTCGAACGCTCACGCAGGTAAAACACCCTATACATACATACCCACACACCTACACATACTTTTTTTCTTATATACATGTAACGTTAATATCACGGATATCAAAAATATGACACAAACATACACACAAATTCACGTACATTCATATATGTAAGCAAAAATAGCTTGTACATACAGATCTGGCTCGAAGGACCAAGTGTGTTTTTAAAAGTTGACCATATTTGACGTCTACAAAGAGTCGTATTAAACCTTTTACGTGAATATTCTTGTATATATGTAAGAATGTATGGTATACGTACATAAAATAAATGATTATTAATTGAATAAGTAAACTTTTAAGTTGTACAAATACTAAATCAGAAATAATTAATCCAGGACGATAAAAGTCCCTTTGCACATTTTGTTTATGCGATATTATTAAAAATAATTTTCCGAATATTAACATCACATAAATCATTATTTCTAACTTATTGCAAATATTTAGATAGTACTGACTTATTAAATTATAGTTAGGCCAAAACTAGGCTGTAATAAATGTCATAGAAAACGAATTAATAAAACATTGAGCGTAACTAAGCTTACAACGCGTTTAGGGCATAATATCAAGGGAGCTAGTAGCTTTTTTTAACAGGGATTATTATAATATATTGACACAATACTTGACAACCATAAGTGACGTCCTGTCACTGTGACGTACGATTTTGGCGCGAAAGATAACGTCAGTTAGCTGTCATTCGCTGAAGTTTTTTTTCAATCTAAATGTCATCGGGAATGTTTCTGTAGACAGTATTTTAAATATTTCTACTTAAACTTGGTGTGACACTCCTATCTATTTTTCATTAAAATTTTGGTGTTTTTTTTTTATTTTTAATCAATGTCGTAGTGAACTATCAATCTCTCCCACTGAATGTGTTTTTTTTAAATGAATGACAGTGAATTGACACATCCTTTTGCATTCACCTTATAATGTGAGGTTTTGTTTTTTTTTCTCTTTTGAACTCTGATTATGATTGTCAAGAATGTATTTTTTTTATATTTTATCTATTCGTCACTTGATCTCTATTTTTGTAATTGCGCTTTTTATTTTTATTGTCTATTATGTGTGCTTGATATGTCGTCCACCTGTCACAACTACTCCCCTACCTTGGGCAAAGTGTTTTGATGTTATAAATGTTACTATAGTCCCCTGTGTGCGTTATATCTATAGAGAGCTTTTCGATGCGTTAATGGAAATTATACTTATTGTTTTACAATAAATTTCCATAATTCTATATTAACATCTAAACGAAACAACGATCATTCCAAAAAATGACACTCGTTTTTGCTTTGACTGCGAAAAGAATCGAAATAAAATATTATTTTTGTAGAAACGGTCGAAACAGGCCGTAGAAGTAAAATGGTCGTAACGTGGTGCTGTTAGAACGGTATTAGAAATTAATAAACGGCCAGTTTTACCCAAGTTAGAAAGGGTTTAAAATTGAATGATAGGATGGGGGATGTATATTAGCTTATAGTTTCGAAAGTAAGTACGGGAATTGGATATTAAGGTTATATAGTAGGTTAGGTCCTTGCACAGGTACTTTATATCATTTCAAAGAAATAGTCGAATCGTTAACTTAAGGTGAAAGAGAAAGTAGGTTCTATTAGGCCAAGGAATAGCTTTGCGCTTGGTGTGTGATTCGATACGTCTTAACCATTCTTAGAAATCAGTAGGCTAAAAATTGATGCCAAGGTCAGAAATAGATCGGACCTATGTAGTACTGTCCATATTAGGGGCTTAGGGTATAGGAAAATAAATGAATGTTTTGGCTAAAGATAAGATTTTTACGTTATATTCGAAAAGCGTTAATTGGAAAATTTATACCAGAGCCAAATAGTTGATTGCGTTTTACGTGAGACAGACCTTTGTAATTTAATTGAAAA
This sequence comes from Graphium colonna, assembly GCA_025505425.1. Classification (NCBI taxonomy): domain Eukaryota; kingdom Metazoa; phylum Arthropoda; class Insecta; order Lepidoptera; family Papilionidae; genus Graphium; species Graphium colonna. Next base: position 201,567 of record JAOCPS010000020.1, on the reverse strand, counting down.
TGGACATTAAGATTAAAGAATAAGTTAGGGCTAAGGCTAACGTGATGCGTACTTGAAATATTCGAAAGCGAAAGGCAGAAAAATTATGTTCAAAGAGTAGAATGAATCTAGGAAAATAAATGAATAGATTGAAGAGGGCTTTGCGTGGATTAAAGGCATCATTTTAATGAATCAAACGAAAATTTGGTGTTTAAGTCCGAGATTAGAAAATGGCGTTGCTGAGGTCACACGTTCGATTCGTCAGCAGTATGTAGATGGTGGACGTTAGGGCCAAAGAATCAGTTGGATCTAGAATAACGGGTGCTAATGTCAAAGAGAAGTACAAAAAATACTTAAGTTTTTGGCTTTGGGATATATGCGTTATTCCAAAATAGCAGATGGAAAATTCCAAAATCGTGCGCAAAAGGCAAGAGGCCAAGGCTAAGGTGCGAGTAGGCCCGTACCGTGTCATGTTGAGTGAAAGTAGATTAAAGCCAGCGTATAACGTTTAGGGCAAAGTGTAGTCTTCTGCTAGGGCCGTAGGGGATCGTGATCGCCGGGGCTAGGGGATTAGTAGAGGCAGACCGTGTGACGTAACCGTGGGATGGCAGGCGTGGGGGGCGCGGGTGGTGCGGGTGGCGCGGGGGGCGGGTCGCCGTCGCACCGCGGCGTGCAGCGCAGCATCTCGGCGTCGGCGCGCCCGGCCGCCTCGCGCCGCGCCTCCTCCGGCGCGGAGGTGCTGCGCGCGCAAGGTAACCCGGCGACAGCCCGCAACCGACCCCGCCGACGCCCCGCCTCTTCCTCGCCTCTTCCTCGCCATCGACCCAAAACCTCACCCATTCTCCACTCATCACTTCCGACCTCCCTTAGTCTACCCTTCCGCGCAAGGTAACCACTCTACCAACACCCCGCCTCTTCCTTCCTATCTTCTTTCATCCCATCCACCCAAAAGCACCTTTTCCTACCGTCACTACTTCCAACCTCCATATTAGTTTATCTTTTCTCGCATGGTAATAACGCCGTGATCCCACCCCTCCATAAACATTATTGCTCCCATTGACTTGAAAGCTTGCCCTTTCATAAAATCAATACTTCAAACCTTCCTAAATTTACCCTTCCGCAAAAGGGCAACACACCGTGACCCCACCCCTCCAAACATATGCCAACCCAAAGCCTACCCATGTACCTCACCTCTAATCTTTTCTGTTTAGACACCACCCTATCCCTCCATGCATACCCCTTAATGAACTATCGCCAAACCTGCCTATATACCTCACCTATTTCCCTTTTCAAACACCAGTCCATGCCCTACCTAACATATCTCGCTTGGTTCCATTTTGAATCTGAATGATAATATACTATGCCACACATGTTCCTATTGACCTGAGTTTACCCATTCCTTGAGTCAATAGTCCCCACCTCCCTTGAAATATCTAAACTACTACTTCTAATATACCTTACCTGAATGACTGAATAACTTAACCCACAACCTTTCAACCTCCCTGATAATATCTTCTGCCTCCTCCCTTATAATTACCAGTTGTCCGTACAATAGTATTTTCATTCGACTTATTGACATCTCCTTCAGTGTCTTCTTCTTTTTCAATTATTGAATTAACTCCGCGTAAGACTTATCTAACCTTATTCTGGTATCTCAACTCTATCGTCAGTCATATGACTGAATATCCCAATTTCCCGTACAACATTCCTCTCATTTTATCTCTCACTCTTCACTATTATATTTATCACTCTTCAAATCTCCTTTCCAATTATTGAAATATATTTTGTCAACCGTACATACATTTGTAAAATATAAGTTTCTGTTGTCTGATCGATCGCGTCTATTGTGTCTAGAAGAACAACATAATTTTTTTCTATCAGATAGATGGTTTAACAGCAGATGATGCTTTATTCTATTCCTTGATATTTCTCTCTAAACGTTGTCACGCCGACTCCAATGTTATTGTTATGTTTTTCGATGTCTTTGGATAAATCTTTAAAAGAAAGTACTCTTATTGTGATGCTTAAATCTTCTTCATTGTAAGGCCTAGTATAAGGGTATTGGGACTCTGAATTCTTCCACAGATGTCGAGAAGAGTCAAGAGCATATTCGACGATGCTAGGTTTTTTATATTAATGGTTAAGCTGTCTATCAGTGCTAGGTACAAAATTTACAACACGTTGGAGCTGATACTTACTCAACCGTTTATTTTCTGCTGAAATTTCCTTTTCCAGTTTCCTTCTTCTCTTCTCAGTCAGCACCTTGCACCCTTTTTGACTTTTACACTAGCACATACAATTGTTTCTCGACTTGTGCATGACCATTTCCACCGAAATGTTTTCTTTTACAAAAACTTCTTTTTCTTTTAAATTTCTTTTTCGTTTTCCAACTTCTTCTTTATGTACAATCCACACTTAGTTTTTTGTTAAAATGATTTTTTATTCTTCAACTTCTTCTTTTGTGTAAATTTTTCCATTCCATCCGGATTGTTTTGTTTTTTTTTAATGTATTCTGCCGATGATAATGATTTTGATTCATTGATTTTATTTAAGTTCCTATTGTGTTTTTTTCTTTGTATGATGATAATAGTTTTATTTTGGTTACAGTTTTTTCATCATTAATATATTATATATTTGCTTTGAATGTGGTTTCTTTGCGTGAGTGTGTTAATACTTGTTTGTTTGTAAGTATGTGGTGATTGTTTCAAAACTTTTGTTTTCTCGTTTTCTACAAATTTTCTAAGATACTTGGAATCACTGTTGAATACTCCTCTTCGTTCTTTTTTTGTTGGCAGAATTATATTTAAGACATTTTATTATAGTCCCTTCCTTTCCTACATTCCTTCAAATCCCAATCCTTACAAAAATATGTAAATATCCTTTTATTTGCTTCATATATTGTATGCTGCTTGGTTTGTTAAATATTAATTATAAAAAGTCGCATGCATTTGACGTGTAACGCTGAGTTTCTTTTTTAATAATCATTAATAATATTAATATAAGCATTTTTTTCACAAACAGGTAAAAATACTTTGCTAATATTGACTAAATCCGTAATTTTAACTTTTTATATATGAGTGGTAATCAATGATTTAGTCGATATTGATGAAACTGTAGTAAGACATGACTTTAATATGCCTGATTGTTCTTCACGAATTCTGTGTAATGTTGTTATATATCACAGAATCAATCATTATTATTTCATATATAAAAATATATATAGACAAAGAGAACACATTTAACGAGTTTAAGAGGCGCATTTGAGTTTTGTTTAAACTACAGTATGCTTATTATTAATGTCAATGCATGTTGTTGTGGTTTTCGTTTGAGATTTTAACGCTTCAGCGAATTGGATTCGATCGATCATTTCGAACATTCGAGAACAAATCATCTAATTATCAAAAAACTAACATAACTAGCTTGCTTCAGGATTATATTGACTTGAATCTTAAAATCGCTTTCAATCATTTCCATCAAGATAAATAGGTCATATACAATCATGTAAACTTTGTTGAGAAAATTTAATACACGTGATTCTCTTTGAGGCTTTGCAATGCTAGTGTGGTTTTTGCTAACAACTAACTCGAGAGATCGCGCAAAATTCAAATGTTTATGTACTGTCGACTATAGAAATCGACGAATGTAATAGTGTAGTATTTAAAAAACTGTTAAAAACTTAATAAAAACGTTGTTAACGACTGTACACTAAGAAATAGCGGGAGCGAGGCAGAAAAGGTTGGGATCAATGATTCTCAAACTTTTTTTGTTCTACCGCCTCATTTCCAGGAAAAAAAGTAGACAGCGCCCCCTTATAAAAAAATTATAGCCAGTAAATCAAAACTTGTTCTTTTTTAGATTTTATATAAAAGTAAATTCATGTCACCGTCCCCCGAGGAGGCGCTAGCGCCCACTTTGGAAACCACTGTATTAGATGGTACATAGAGATGGCAGATAAGTGTTTATTTACATTATTGTACTATCTTTTTAATATTAAAAAGAGTATGTTGAAAAACTCGGTCATAACTTTTTGTGACCGTACTTACGTGGTGCGCAAGCGAGACATAATTTTTAAGGTGTTACAAAAGAGATAGCAATATTTCTTTTTTGCATTTGAATTTTGCGTGTGCGTACATTTTGACGCGTATTTATATGCGGTTACGCGTGATGCGATTCGATACTGCGTGATATTCTATTTGGTTTGTTTTTGGGTTTACAGTTGGTACGACGACCAGCGCATCGAATAATACCACTTCGACCGCTACCACCACCACTTCGAACTTTAAAAGACAGGTGATTATTATCCTCAATATTGGTTGAAGTGAAATTTATTTGTCCGTATCTAATGTTGGATGACAAGGTTGCGTCACGCGTCAGAGTAAGGGAGAAAGGCGTATATTCACTAGGCATGGACCGTTTCACTGTTTTTTCACTTGCTATCGGTTATATAACGTTAACGTTGCATACAATGAGAACGATATATAACTTATAGCAAGTGAAAAATCACTGGAATGACCCATGCCTAATATTCATTATGATATACTGTTTTCCCTTCGTCGTGCTATATTTGGTCTCGAGTAAGTGTGCGTTGTATTTATTTGAAAATTGTAAAAGAAATATCAATTATGACGCATTTTTTCATAATATAGATTACACTTCTGTTAGTAATTTCTTTTTTGATACTTTAAACTCTTTGATGAACATGAAGCATGAAAATGCTTTGGTTGTCCTATTTTAATTGTTTTTTGTTACACGTTGCAGAATACAATCGATTCAGCCTCGATCAAAGAGAACACGGCGCGGATCGCCCAAATGCAGGTACGTTTTATTGTTTTAGTAGTTTCATTAAGGAATTACTTTGTTATGTACTGATTCATAGTTTTGTGATATACAGGGTGATTGGTGAATCACCTTCAATACTTTAAGACGTTATATGTGGGGATGATATATGAATAATAGAAATATTTTTAAAAATAAATATTGAGCCGTGGTGGCTCAGTGTCCGGGCGCTCGCCTTCAATTCTGTTTACTCGAGTCGAACCTGAGTTCGATCCCCGGTGTCGGCCGGCACCAATGAAATTGTCAATTTTCTAATTGCAATTTTAAGTGCTGATTTACCACGTGCTCTGCGGTGAAGGGA
>JAOCPS010000020.1:180841-193264 GCA_025505425.1 Graphium colonna | reverse complement strand
TCGCTCTGTGTAAAAAACTGATATTCAGATAATATCTGGTTGGATTAGAAGCCGACCCCATGTACTTCTTAATTTTTTTTATGGGAAGGAGCACACTTAACATCGGGAGAGTTACGAGTGCGTTGCCAGACTGAAAATTTGCTTCATCCACATGGAACATAATAACTATTCAGAGGGGAATGGAGTGGGAAAAGAATAGGACATGAAATATCTAGAAAGTCATGCATACTTTATTTTATGTAGGATCTGCGAAGGGCAGTGGCACTTCCCGGGCTAGCACGGGGTAGAAGTGCTGCAAGAGCTGTATTAAAGATATTATGCTCCACAATCTCTAGAGTAGTTTATTATAAATGTAATTCTCTATATTTGAAATTGAAACTATAATATGTGACAAATATTTTGAGAATTTTTATTTACTTCTATTCCATTATAAGACAAAATAGATTAACAGAAGAAAAAAATACATAAGAAATTGGGTGCTTATGCTATATGAAATTGTTTGGGATATAAAGGATGTTAGTTTTTAAAATGAACATTGTAACCAAGTAAAATGTATGGTTTATTATTAGCTAAACAATTCATTGTGAATTTGACTGATTGATATTGGATGGAAAACATGTTGTAATTTTTATATCCGGATGTGGATATGATAGTAAAAAAATAGTAACTGACCCGTTATACTTGCAATGAAGTGTAACATGACAGAAACTAAACCATCTTTCAGTATTATATAATCAGTTCGTAAACTGTTGTACAAGCAATGAAAATATATTATCATAAAGTTTATTTTCGTAAGAACCTTAAAAATTCTACATAAAATCTTTCACGCAAAAATAATTCAAAGTATCCATTTTATATTTAGAATTAAAATTCGTGGGTGAGTTATGTACGTATATATTATTTTAATAGTATTCGAAAGATGTAAATTATTAAGATATTTTGGTAGATATATAATAACAGAAAATAAAAAACAAATAATATAATTTTCATTAGTCTACAGAAATTAGAAAACATATCCATACATAGATGAAAAACGTATTTAATAGATATCCATTGTTGAATTGATTTTTTTATATTATTTTTGTAATAAAATCCTCGTTTATGCTGTTTTGTACAACTTGCTTTCTCGTCGAAAATCTAAAATATTTCATGTGACGACGTGAGATAAATTCGCGCCAAAATAAACGTCATTTTGACATTTGTGACATCAACACGTAGCACGCACATGTCACTGACTATTCCTGTACGTAATCAAGGCAAGATGATGTTTTTATGTGAGAAAAAGTTTTTTCAGCCTTCATTTTGCTGTTTGTAATGACTGAAAACTGTCAAAGCGTGTATTGTAAGTTGTAAATGAAAAAGCAATAAGGATTTATGCAAGTGTCTTCGCTTCTACCAATTAACAGATTCTTTTGATTAACAATTCGTGTTGTTTTATTTCAAACCTCCCCACGTGTCATCAATGTTGTTGAGTGTTCGGGAATTTTGCTTTTTAATAAACTTTAAACACTTCCTTTGGTCATGTTGCAACAGTTTTTTAGACGGCCAGTGACTTTTATTTTTAATTGCCAGTTACAATAAAGTAATGAAATGATATTTAAACAACAACAATGTTTAGGTTTTAAGTTTTTTTTCTAAGAAAACTTTTTTTTCAATTAAGACTACGGTGTTCATATTACTTTTTATTATCTAAATAATAATTTACGACCATTGAGATAATGAAAGCTACACCCTAACGAATTTTGAGAAAGTTTTAGTTTTTTAATGTTCGATATTTGATTTTTAAAAATTAAAAAAAAAACCATATGACATGGCGAGTTTATTTTTGTCAGCCTATCCGTGTTGGGTGAGTCTACCGGACGTCAGAAACCGCGCATATTTTCCTCCTTGGACATTCAGCGGAGGTATGGGAGTGGGGAACTTTTTTATCGATTTTTTTTAACTGTTTGTGGGTCACCTTGTTTTGACCTTGACATGTTTTCCCCCCGGTGAGAGTGAGAGACACGTAGCGTGTGGTTCAAGTGGCAATATTTAACTTTACTCTGGTGTTCGTAACATAAGAATCAATTTAGGTACACTTGGTAGGAAAAGTGTTAAAATTATTAAAAATTGGTTTGTAAGACCATTTGAGATACTAGTAAGCTCTATTGTCACGAACGAACCACGCAACTACGTGTCCAAATAAATTTTTCGTGTTTTTTTTTCTAATCATTAATTTTTGACCAGTAGTCCATCCGATTTTGAAAATTCGTTTGATTTTTGTTCTTTTTTTTAAACAAATATGGTGGGTAGCATTGTGATGGTTAATACTACTTTTTAATATTACATATTTATATATTTTTTTGCAGAATAACATGTATTTGATTTGATTTTAAATGTATTTATATATAAATTATCTAAATGTAAAATAAAATTGGCTGGATTATGTCTTGGGAGTAACCAAAATTTATTGACGTACCCCTAATAAATTGCAAGATTTTTTTTAAAATGCAATAAATTAACTTTTAACTTGGTATCAGTTGTTACTAATCTTTTCGTGCTTTTTATTATTATTGTATTATTAATCTCGAGTTTAATTTCTAATATCGTTAAAAATTATCAAACAAAATAACTAGCACAAATATAAAAAGGGCTCAACTGAATCTAAAACTTTTATTTAATTAAATGATACTGTAATAATATTGTAACATTATATATGAACGCTATCAGTTTATCTATACATCAAGCATAGTGGGAGCGAGATAGGAAGCTATTGCTATTTCGAACATCTGTGTACGTAAATTTTCGGATGTACCAGTAACTTTGTAGGTTTTTCTTTTTTTTTACAAATTTGTTAGTTTATTTAGTATATCTTTTTAATTGTATTGTATCTTAATGATTAATTAAATTTTATTCGTCTCGCAGAAAAGATGATATTTTTGAATTGTCGCATGTCCTATTGACTAACAGTAGATTTATTGGAATCAAAAGAATACTGTAAGAGACTTATTAAATTTACCAAGTATTTTCAATTATTAATTCACTTGACACGTAATATTGTCTACTTTTTGAATCTATCTAAACTAACTTTTAAGAATATCGTTTGTACTCAGGTTCGTTGAATTTAAAGAAGAACGTTTCTCCGGTGTTGTTTTTTTTATTAACTATCAACCTATGACATTATTTTGATACCTGTCAAAATTGCAATTTTTTAATTTATTCAGTTTACAACGAAAGGTAAGTTTGTCCATAGGCATGTTACTGGCATGGAGTATTCGTAGCTATATGATTTCACGCGTGTTTGCCTGCTGCGTGTGCTTTGTAGACGATTTTTTTTTAAATCTTCTCACCAGTCGACTTTAACTCAGCTGATTATAATGTAGACAAGCTAAAAAGTTTTCTATTGGATACATCGAAGTTAAACATTAAAAAGGTTTAGTTATTTATTTGTACTTTAATAATGTAAATTTACAATAGGTCTGTTATATGCTGAGAATTGACCAAAAATTGTTTTTGACCTTTCATTTAATAATCAGCTTGTTAAAAAGGTAAAAAGGGAAAAGTTTTGTTGGCGAATGAAAGTTTTGAAAATTCCGGCAGTCCACCCCGCCGCCCCGTGTTTTAGTTTTAGTTTTTATGTTTTTCTGTTCATAGGCCGTTGGAGGGTACAACTCCGAAGCATGCTGTAGGAGCTAATCCGCAAGCCCTGCTTGGGTAATTATTTCTTTTATATCTTTTCTTTTAAAAAAAAGGGATCGTTTGTCTATGGTCAATGCGCCAGCCCTAGTTGACCCTTAAAGTCTTTCTAGATTTATCGAATGTTTATACTTTTTTGTTCTGTCCTATTTCGTACATCCCTATTTTAGCGTTCTATAGTTGCATTTTATTTCTATTAAACGGATTGATTCACATTACTCTTTTATATATAGATCTAGAGTTAAGTTTTTTTTACTGTTGGAAAGTTGATCATCTTTTAAGCAGTAATGGCATTCAACATAACCTAAAAATGCTTGCATAAGACTCACAATTGCATCGTATTCATTATCTAACAGATTCACAACTCATTCTGGAAAAATAGCAGCGATACTAAAAATAAGCTTTGATATAGTAATATTCATTTTTGATCATATTATTTTACTATTCAATTACAATTAGACTTGAATCGGAAAATATATGTAAAGAAGTCTAGCAATTACAGTTGTCATCATAATTTTAAAAGAACACAAAAAAAGCAATTGCTAATTTGCGAAATTTTGACTAGTTTATTCAATAAGTTACAATAAAAATGTTTGAAAACTTTGACGTGTTAAAAATGTATGGTTCATTTGACACTTCGAAATGAACTAGAAAAAATATTATTTACATTATATTTAGTATTTTATATTGAAAACTGCTAGGAACACGTTAGTTCATAGAAAAGGTATAAAGTTCAATATTGTCAGAATCCAAAAAGAATTATATCTAATGTTGGATTTCTATATGTACTGCAGATTTTGACACAAGAGTGTTTCTTATTTTCATTGACAAAGTTTGCACCGAAAGTCGATATTAAGATGCTGTTCTTTAAATGGTAAATGACTATACTGTCGACAATCGAGTAAAAACCAAAGTAAAGAACAAATACTTATATTGTCTTAGTCTATAGTCATTTCTGTCGTGCTGCAAAGGATTCTGAACTCTATTGACGTAGTTTACAGCAAATCGCATAAGTGTCGTTAAGGTATAAGTGTCGTTGCTACCTACAAGGGATTTTGACCTATAATGACGTAATCTACAAGTACACTAGGCCGTTAATCGCATATGAAGAGTAGAAGGTTCTATCGTGTTGTGTCGACAGGCAGGGAAACGAGGAACAGGTGAAGCCGCGCGTGCTCCGGTTCACCTGGAGCATGAAGACTACCTCCTCGCGCGACCCCAATGAAATCATGGCTGAAATACGAAAGGTAACGTCGAAAATATTGCTTTAAGTGAATTTAATTTAATTAAAATTAGGGTGCATTTTGACCTAGAGCAAATGTAGAGCTAGAGCTGGAAAAAGAGCATTATTTCTTGATATTTTAGGAAAAGCCCGTTTCAGCATTCAAGGCGCGTTTAAACCAAACGAACATAGAGCTAGAGCTAGAACAAAAGCATTCGTATAGATGTTTAGATCAGCTGAACGAATGCTCATTGCTTATTCATGTAAATTCTGTGGTTAATTGTCGGATAATTTCAATCATTATCATCAAATACTCAAAAAGAAAAGAAGGAAATTTTTAGTATATTTGCTATTGCATCTGAAGCAATTTAGTTCCTTGTTGTATTTTTATGGTGTTGAAAATTCGGATCGTACACACAAGAACGCTCTTTGCAACTGTTTTAGCCCTCTAGCGCCATATACATCAAATGAGTGACCATTCTTAAAATATTCCATAAAATATTTACGATCGCAGACAGAACAGCGGAAGAATGCTCTACATCTGTTTAAACTTAAAGTATTATTTTTTTTGTGGAAACAAAATAAACGAGAAAAAGGTTCACCTGATGCAACTTGCGAGTGCGTTGTCAACCTGATCGGATATAATAGGTTTATTGGATAGGATGGGGTCGGGATTAAGGATTTGGAGAGGATAGGAATGGGAAAAGAAAAGGGTAGACGGCGATCCGGTATCAACAAAAGTCATGCGTACTTTATTTTGTGCTGGCTTTATTAATGGCGGTGGTGCTTCTCCGGACAAACGCGGCCGTAGAAGTGCTGCAAACGCTGTGAAAAGATGTTATGGTCTATATTAACTATAATTTATGATTCACAAGTTGCTTTTGTTATTTCCAGGTGCTAGACGCGAACAACTGCGATTACGAGCAGCGTGAGAGATTCCTCCTACTGTGCGTGCACGGCGACCCCAACGCGGACTCCCTAGTTCAGTGGGAGATCGAAGTGTGCAAACTGCCACGACTCTCGCTCAATGGGGTCAGATTCAAGCGGATATCCGGTAAGTTTTTTTTAACAAGTGAGCAAGATTCGAGTTTGTGACTTTTACTACTTTCTTTTACTTTACTATACCGATTATAAAGACTTACATGAAAATTTGGGGTTGATCATGAAAGCAGTTTTTGCAAGTTCTCGAAAAAGTGACTTTCAATATTCGAGGACATTATATGTTGGAACCATGTATGAAGAATAAAAGTAATGTTAAAAACGAACATTAATTGACCACTGAGTAAACTTAATCGAAAGTTGAATAATTAATTACGAAACGCATGGGCATCCTAGCCGTCACGACGAAGGTGGCCGCTTCTTCGTGTTGATAAACTGTGCCAACTGGCCATATGTTTGTTGCCAGCATCGTATTCTAGCTTTATTTATTTATTTGATAATTTGGTTAAATACCATAGTTATGATGACAACTGAGTACCGAGTGCTCACATTTAATTTCGTTGGTGAAACTCCCCAGTTATTCTGCGTACATATGCTCTAATACCTTTAATATAAAATTAAAGTAAAATTCTATCTTTAAATTATGTATGTAGTAGTGAGTGGGCATAGTTCACCACGCCTCAGTTCAGTTTGGCGAACCTCTCACGTCATAAAAATAATATTTCGGAGATATGCTGGTTTCCTCACGATGTTTTCCTTCACCGCAGAGCATGTGGTAAATTAGCACTTTAAATTGCGATTAGAAAATTAACAATTTCATTGGTGCCGGCACCGGGGATCGAACTCAGGTACGCCTCTCGATCTCGAGCGCTCGGATACCGAGTTGCCATGGCTGATTTTTATTATATCTGACTGTAATATGTGTGTATTGCATTCTGATAATAAATTATTTTCAGTTCGTATCACCGACATGTTACATTTATATAAAATTAAGTCTTATTAACCAACTGAAAATTGCGTTTTTATCTATTGTTAAGCATCAGATAAGATAATGTTAGACAGATCCGCTAATAAAAATATTTATTATATTAAACTTGGAACAATTATAATTAGTAACCTTTAATTCTTAAGTATTGTCTTTTAAAGTGAATGCAGGATGGTCTTTATTTTTATATATTAACGTGTTATGTCAAATTGTTTGCAGGCACCAGCATCGGCTTCAAGAACATCGCGTCGAAGATCGCGAACGAGCTCAATCTGTGACTGCCCGCGCATGCGCACCGTCGCCGCAGCCCACGCACTTGCCAGGTGAGCCACTATGCTCCTAGAGCATATAATTCATCTCATAGTTATAATACCCTTAAAGCGAGTAATTTAACTCATAGTCTTAAAACCCCTACACCGCATAAATAACACATAGTCATAAACCACTTTAAGCGATAAAATCATCTCATAAAAAAATCCTGACGTGAGTAAATCAGCTCATAGTCATAAACTTCCTAAGGCGAGTAATTCATCGTATAGAAATAAAACTCCTAAAGCGAATAAATCAACACATAGTCAAAAACCATCTAAAGCGACTAATTCAACTCATAGTCACAAACCTCCTAAAGCATGTAATTCATCTCATAGAAATAAAACCCTTAAAGCGAATAAATCAACACATAGTCACAAACCATCTAAAGCGAGTAATTAAACTCATAGTCATAAACCCCCTAAAGCGAGTAATTCATCTCAAAGAAATAAAACCCCTAAAGCGAGTTAATATTTTATTCTTCATATATGATCTCCATATCTAAGAAGTTTTAATACGTATTAGAAATGAACGCAGTTGTCCTGTTCGCTAGCTGTCTTTTTTATATTGTATATGTATGTGATAACCTTTGTCCAGAGTGACAACACGGTCACTATAAACAGGAATGTCAAAAACACTGTGTGCAAATAAGTATGTAACGCAGGTAAAAGTATAAAGTATTTATTATCGTTTTTGCTGCGTAGTAAATTACTCGTTATGTATTCAGTATATTAGGGCACGGGGTTGACTGGCAGAGAGTGTTGTAAGGCATTAACCATGCCTTTTGTGATCCTTAACTTAGGGTTTAGTAAGTAAGAATAAAATAAATATTTATACAGGGGACTGGTGAATCGCCGATGATATTAAAGGATAGCATTGGGTACTTCATTGTCATTATATTTATTTAATAAAATTAGTGGCATAGTTTTCGATCAAAATTTTAAATAAATCAATTAAGCGTGGACACGATGCTGGCTGCGAACAGATGGCCAGCTGGCGCAGTTTATTGGGCCGAAATCATGTGTCCGCTAGAATACACATGGGTTTCGTAAATAATTACTGAAGTTTGGATTACGACTTACCAATCATTCTGTATATTTCCGGGGAGGTTGGTCATCGTTAACAGCCGGATACAAAATGAAAAGCAGTAGTATTACGTTTCTGCGACCTATAATTTGTTCATAAGGCAGGCTAAATGATTCCAGTGCGAGTCGCCCCCTCCCCGGTCCCCGCTCCGCCTCTCCGCCGAGGAGCTGCCCGCGCCCCGCTCCTGCCTCTCGCTGCGCGACGACGTGTGCACGCCGCGGCGCTCGGCGCGCGACTGCCGCCCCGACACGGACACCTTCGACTTTTGAACCAGCGAGTGCGCTTTCTTTTTTGTCAAGTGGCCAGTGTTGGAGATACGTCTCGGCTGATGCTTTTACTTCTTTTTCAAATTGGAATGGTGCAGTTCCGAACAGCCCGTCGCCATCATCGGAGGCGGGCTTTCAACGACCTCTAGCCAGTCGGTGGTTGTTTTTCTTCTTGTTCTTGATGAAGTGGCCAGTGCTATTAAAACTTTGCAGAAATTGTGCAGTTCTAAATTTAAATAATACAGACCATAGTTCACATTTCAAATTGAAGTTGGAATTATGCAGTTCTGAGTACTTCGCCGACCACACACTGTTCGAAGTCTCACCGGTCTGTAGGTTGTATTTTTACTTTCATATATCGAATGGCCAATATTGAAAATGGTACATTATGCAATAGTAGTTTTTTTAAAACTAGATAAGATTTTTATTAGTACCTGTATATCTACTTTCATTCTAGATTTATGAAAACTAATCGAAATACAACCCTTTGACCAGTTTATCTAAAAGGCCAAAGTTATTAATAACAAAAAGATAAAAAATCTGCGGACTAGTGGTCACTATAGGGTGGTTTTAATTTCAAATTACGAAATTCGAAATTTGAAACTTATAAATTTTATGTAATTTCAATATGCATGTGATAGGTAATTCGAAATTTGAATTGTTTTATTTGGAAAAATGCTCTCGAATTGGATTTTAATGTTAATGTTGTATAATGCAAAATTATGTGTTTTATGTCTGTATTTGTTATAATTGCATTAAAAAAATGTTAAAAAAACCACCGGATACATTTGTATCATTTCTTATGTTTTTATTTGTTGTTACAAAATTAATTAATGAATTTTTAATTGTCAGCATAATGTTTTAATTGTTTTTAAAATATTAAATGACATGAGGCGGCAAAGGCTATGTACCTAAGTTTTTTATGTTTATCTTTGAATTATACAAAACATTCTCTCTGTTTTTGTTTTACGATAGAATTCTACGAATTTCGTCCAGTACAGTTTAAAAATATTATATATAAAGGTTTCTTTTAGAATGGCTGGCATATCCTTTGCCGCTATCATTAAAATTTAAATACAAATAAATCAATGCATTCACAGGATTTTAATTATATGTAATAATTTAATAATACAAAATCAAACTTTTTATATGAAGTATAATTTTTGGCGGGAAATATTTATTGTAAGGCGGTAAAAATGGCGGACGAAAAAATAATTGCGGGCTCACACAAATAAATAAATAAATAAATGAATAAATAATCGTATAATGAAATATCTTATATTATTTAAATGATGTCAATAAATTCAATTTACAATTATAATTAATTATTGTAAATATGTTTTATGCAAGGTCAATAGTGTTGTCAGGCTAATTGCGAAATCTCCCGAATGTTGCTAGTTGGGTGGAAGTTTAAAAAAAAATGGGGTATAAAATCGTTTTTAAAGGATTTTTATTACGAGAAAAATCTTTCATAAATGGGTTAACAATCCCGTGGGATAGTGATGTGCCAATAAAAAGGTGTCGGAATTACAACAGAGAAGTTTAAAAAGTGAAAAGTCGATATGTTATGTTAATAAGCCACAACGCAATTTTTGTATGAAACAAATTAGCTATCGATAAAAAAAAAATTTATAACGTTCGTGGAATTTTTGAATGATTTCTTTGTATCTCTATTTTTTTTATTTTGTACGTAGATAACGCGATGGGACGCCGGCGCGGCGGGACTTTTGACAGTTTTCTTTTTAATCTGTTTTATCGTTTTCATCGATCTGTCAGGAAATGTATTTTTTGGAGCGAATGTTTAACAAAAAGACGTTGATCCTCTCGCGCCGGATTTTCTCGGCTTTTTGTCGCGCTGCCCGCTTTAGTTTTTTTTTTCACACTCGTGTATTTTTTTTTTGTATTTAGAGAAAAAAAGGTATAACAATGTACAAAGCGAGTTTGCGCTCAAGTTACAATTTAGCTTAGAACTTAATCGATAGTTACTTTCCATTGCTGCAATGACAATTATGATGGATTATTATTATTAAAATATTGTATCTGTGGTGCGTATGGTGAGCGTGTGTTTGTTAAATTTGTAAATTGAATATTGTGCCACCATGTTTTTTTTCTCGCCGTAGTTGCCACGTACGATTTGATAGCCATTTACAAGGGAGATCAACGAATATATCCGGAGAAAAAAACAGATAATGCCTTACAGAAATACAATATAATAGAAATCGAGAAATATATATTGTTTCTTATATTATAATACTATCAAATCGGCACGTCAGGCGACGGCCATTTTGTTTGTGAAACGGTCGTGTTATAAGCGGTTGTCCCTTTCTAATTATAAGGCTGAATTAGAAAGTGTCAAAGGAGCCCTTTATTCACTTGAATGTGAGAGACCACTTGTATCTAGACGCATAATACACACACCACCGTATCAAGAAATTGTTAGTGTAAACATGTATGTGATCGAAGTATTATGAACTCTGTAGTTATAGCAATAATGCTCATTGTCGATCGTTCGTTCTTCGTTTCGTGTTTTTTTTTTTATTTTAACCCCCCTCTCGGTACATAATTTCGGCAGGCTTATGTTTTGCCCTCTTAGTGGTTTGGTGTGATGATTTTTTTCTGTTGTTGTCATTCGCGGGCGTTCCGCACACCTCTAGTTGTATACATATATATATAAATAAAATAAAAAAATAGCGTGTCTGTGTGTACGTTGGGCGCCGTGCGGCGATCTAATCTTTTCTATAATCTAATTAAGTGTAGTAATGTTAAACTTTTACAAGAAATCACAAATCTGGCCCCTCGGAACGCGGCATGTCTTCCTTTCGCAGTAATATGTTAATATATTCGAGTAAAGCGTGCTCTAAGCAAAGATCTTTTTAATCTGTGGTCACTAAAAAGTTTTTAACAGATGCAATCTGTCAAAATGGCAGCTGACAGCTGTCAAATTTGCCGCGAAACGGCGACGCGCCGCGCCGAGCACGTAATAACGTTTACATACTGTAGTTATATATTTATATATATATGAGCTTTGTTTATTATATTAATTTTAGTGTAGAGTCGACCGTTGCCTGTGAGGTTGGCCCGTGGTACGGCGTTTTGTGAGATATTCAACTGGAAATAAATTTTATTTTTAATTCCAATTTTGGTTTTTATTTGTATGCCCTTTTCTTTTATTAATGGTAAGTAAACTTATGGTGAAAAAGAAACATTCCAGAGAGACATATAGAACCAACTGATCAGTATTCCCGCAAAAACTATGCTAATATTACAATGCTGAGTTTGTTTGTTTAATTGGACGCTAATTTCAATAACTACTCTTATGATTAAAAAATAATCTTTAAAAGTTGAATAGGTCATTTATCGGGGAAGAATTAAGGTTATATATCATCAACCCAAGAAAAGCGGGGCATGTGTAAAGAAAATTTTCGGGGGACAACTGCAGGGATTAGCTAGTTACTGTAGAAAGAGGAGACTAATGTTCTTTTGGCTGCCTCAAATAAAAACTTGGCAAGGTTTTTTTCGGTAAAATGTACTTTTTTACTAAACCTGCACCAAATTTTGAGCCGCATCTAAATCAAAGACATATGTATTTCTATCACTATTAGAATAAAATTTAGGAAACCCATTAAACCTAGTAAATGCATATAGTATTTGCAAATACAAATTCAAAATACTAGTAACATTTTCCAGTCAAAAAACCTATTAAATGTGGCATATATTGGGCTTATATAATTTAGTTCGAATGGTTCGTCTTGTAAAGCAAGTTATACTTTTCTATACACAACCATGAAGTGAAAAATGGTGCAATTGCTGAATTTTTTCAACAAAATGTTTATTTGCCTCTCCTGTAAAATTTCTCTAATTGCATATACTAGGTTTTGATTTGGGACAGCCGACTTTCTTGTCTATAAGTCTGCATTCAAACAATCTAACGATTGGTATAT